>JAODTR010034220.1:0-14879 GCA_025399935.1 Amblyopsis rosae | reverse complement strand
TACCACACATTGTATACACACTATATACTACAATGTATACTACACATTGTATACACACTATATACTACAATGTATACTACACATTGTATACACACTATATACTACAATGCATGCTTCTGTCTTAACAGGTCACAAGTGGATGTCAGGAAACTCAAACGTAATGGTGTCATAATTTCTGAAACACTGGCTCGGTTTATGTATAACCTCTCAGACAAGGTGATTATGTGCATTGATCATAGGGCATTGATATACATCATAATATTCACGTAATGCTGCTAGTGTTGTTTATCGTTTCTTCAGCTGTGTGAATGAATAATACAGAATTAAACACTGTGTGAGTGTGTGGGGTGGTCTGTTTCCCACCAGGGTTCACCAAAAGACGTACAGGTTTTCAAGGGACACATGGTAAGAATTATTCATATTTTTGCTATTATTTATATACAGTTTAGTGGCAGAGGACTCAAACTCTGGTCCTATAGGGCCGCTGTCCAGCATGTTTTAAGATGTCTCCCTGTTCCAACACACCTGATTCACATGAATGGGTCTTTATCAGGCTTCTGCGGAGATCAAAAATGACCCGTTAAAATTTAACTGCAACGTAAAATGTGATTTTTGAACTATCAACTAAGTAATATGATTGATCTGTGATGAGACGCATCAATACTGGTGTTAATATTGGCAATAGTCTGAATTTCATGGTCTGAAAACGTACCTACAAGTCATAACAGTTAAAAATCAGTGCAGTTACACTTTAAGTCGAATCAGGTTTAGGACAGCCGCCCTCCAGGACCGGAGTTTGAGACCCCTGGTTTAGTGTACTGTAATCAGTATAAGAACTAGCGCTGCCCTCTGGTGCTCATATATGGTAATTACAACGTCTGTGTAACGTTTCTTCAGAATTTGACATGAAATCCCAGGCCGTCTGTTTGGGCACGCATCTGATTACATATACATAATTAAATGAAATTGTGTTTTGTGTTTACTAAACTGATACAGGACCTCCAGGACAGTCGCTTGTCTAGTCTCATGTCCTTCTTGACGTCAGTCCCAAGGGCTGCCCAGCTGATGGACAAGGGGCCTTCACAGATGCTGCTAGTTAACACACTGGAGCAGGAGTTCAGACAGCACCTGGGCCAGGTCCACTGACACACCTTCCGCCAGGACAAACGGTGAACATGTTTAGCAAAAGGTGTTTGTGCGCTTTGCTGAATGTGCATGCATGTGCAGTATATAAAGCACACATTAAACAGATGACGGACGTATTCAACATTGTAAACATACAAAAGTATAATATGAAATATAGTTTCAAATGTCTAAACTTTTTTTTTCTTAAATCATTGTAATACCTATCTTTTCAGGGACCCTGTATATTACATTTTTTGACCAAATGAGTCAACCAATGGTGATGTACAGGTACGTTTTCGACCAGTCTCAATTCAGACGAGGCCTGTTCGTCAGCAGGCCATTCCAGATGTTTCTCCGTGCTTGTACCACACAGAGTGAAGCCTGCAGCTTTTGATCTCTTCCTGGGTGGCTGTATTGCAGGCTACTTGGGGATTGTTTACTACACAATCCAGGTTTGTACATGTGTACTATTTTTTTTAAACGGATAGATTAAAGGTGGAGTCGGCGATTCGGCAAAAACACTATCTACTCATAGTGTGTGTATATGTATATAGCTGTCCTTTCTGTGTGCAAAAAAAGTATCTGGTGTTACTACACAGCCCTGGCTCTGTAAATGGCAACGCAAACAAAGCTGTGCAGACCACACCACACAAGATTATCAGAATCTTGGCATTGCATGTCTTGGGAATGAGCTTCTAAGGGAGCACTATATGGCATGTAAGGGAGAGGTGTTTTGATTTTGATCGAGTTCAAATATCAGCAGTCTTTCACCAGGATAGCTGACTGCACCTTTAAATTACTTTTAACTGTTAACATTATCTCATAAAGTCAGATGGCACATGAACAGCACCAATGTTAAAATTGTTTTTGTTTTTATTTTATTTTCTTTCACAGACTTTTGGCCGTCTTTATAAAAAACTCAACGCAACAGTGAAATCCAAGCACCGGTGAAACATAAAAAAGTGTGAGCCAACCTTTGAGGTCCAAAGAGAATTTCTACAGCTGACTGGACCTTTGCTGTTCTGCTGGCTAAGCAGAACATGAAAGCGATATCGTATGAATTGTGTAATGTGCTCCAGTTTGAGCACTTTTTACACACCCTGTATAGTTAACTTGACTTGTCTATCCGAAATAAAATATTTGTATTAAATATCTTTCTATTGGAATTAATGTCTTGTTTTCATTAATTACAGAGACAATATTTAGACAGTATATGTAGGTTGCAGGAGATACAAACACAGTACTGCAACTCAAGCACAACGTCGCAGTTTGAATTCCATTTTGATTTGAACTCAGTTTTGATTTGAACTCCTGTGCAGCAACCATACCCTTGCTGACACCCCCATACCCCCCCGCCCCCATACCCACACACCCACGCACACCCATGCATTTGCTGCCATGGATTTCAGTGGCATTTAGCTGTCAAACATGCCGCAGCTCTCTCAGCAAGACAAATAGCCAGATCCTTTCACAGATACCTTTAGCGAGAACGGTGACAGCACAAAAGGGCCCTACAGAACTTTATGAATAATTGATGGACACGTTGAGGCAGGCTGACTGTGAACTGCGAACAGAGGTGACCCTGCGTGAAGCATGGGCTCCATCTCTCTCCTGTCTACTTGTTGATTCCAGTTCCATAGACCTGCTAAGAATCATTCTGCCTTGACTACAAAGTGGCCCATAGCCAGAGGCCTGGCCTTGGGTGTCGACATCTATGCTGGATACATTTTGAGGGCACACAGAAGACATTTGAACTGAAAAATGACCCCGGGTGTACTGTATCTGTCTCTGTGGGTGGCCCGGGGCTTTGTTCGTTTGCTGCAGGGAGGGCTAATGGCCAGGTTCTCATGTGGCAGGTGGAGAGGAGTGTTTTGGTTCAACCACGTTTTCACTCGCCTACAGTAAGTAGCTGGCACCAAAACCAAATCAGATTTTAGCTTTAGCCCTTTGATAGAACATTTGTTAGGAAACATTTGTCATGCACCGCTTCATGCAGGCTCTACCAATTTGTTATATAGAAATTAGTATTTATTCAGAAGTGCAAATAACCAAATAAAACAGTGTCAACACAGTAGACTATAGGGCAAATAATGCAAAAACTATTTGAAGCACAGGGGTGGAGCTAGTGAGTGTTAGAGGGAGGAGCAGTAGTTTGACGAGAGTGTTTTAACAGCTGATAGCGGGTATAGGAATGGAGAGGATGAACTACCAGAGCACATACTCGGAGCAGTTTGCTTCCCCGGGCAGAGCCAAGCCAGCGCAGCCTCGACCATCCTCGACCCACCGCAGGAACAACCCCCACCCTCACCCGGTAAGATCTTACCGCTACGGAAGGTCTCCAAACGTGGGACATCGTGCTCTCTACTGTATGTGTGATGATGAAGGAACGTTCTTCCTCTGCTGGAGTGCTTAACAAACAATGCAAGAGGATGTAAAAACATTTTAAATGGGTTAAATTAAGAGCAGGCAGTACATGAAAATCCACTTATTATTTCTCTCTCCTTATTGCCCAAGGCAGACTGAGCCTTTCTCTCGTCTTGCAGTAATTGGTTCCTGGTTGTTTACATACAGGGTGAAAGCTGTAAACATATATTATTCAGCACTTGCTCTATCATTCCTTTACGTGGAAATGGAGGAAACAGAGCATGGATGAGCCTATAGGCTTTCTGCTCCAGTGTCCAACTGTATATGTGCATAAATTAAGTATTTGTGTACAGGTGTACAGGCCACATTACAAAATGTGAAATTTGAGTGCACAAAACAAACACATTAACATATTCAGTAGTTTACATTAATCATGCCATCCATGCTTATTATAATAATATTAATAATAATAATGTTATAAGAGCATTTCATAGTAAATTATGGAGAGCATAATTCCAGTGTATAGTGTACAGTAGGAGACACCTTATTAATTATTTCTGTTTTTTTTTGTTTATTCCTTATTGCATATATTCCTTTCACCTCCTGCCTCTTCTCCTCGTCTTCCTTCTCAGGACTTTTTGCTTCCACTGAGACTTCAGTCCTCCAGCAGATATTCTCGGACTGGGTTCCAGCCTCTCTTCCCCCCCGTCAGACGGGGTCTACCCATGCATAGTTCAGGTGAGGATCAGCTCTCTGCTTTGACACCTCTTGTGGGGCTTCTCAGCATGTTCCTCTGTTGGCCCTGGCAACGGATTCATCATCATAAAAACAGTATCAACCTTGGACCACTATACTTTAATTGTAAACTAACAATAGTTTTTGGCATGCCCAAACTTTATGACTAAACAGAAGCTGACCGATGAACAGAAAATGCTCCAATAAATATATGAATAAAAAAAAGTGATTCCTTTCCCATCTATTTCGTGATTACTTTTGATTGTATTGTTGTGATTTATGGTTCCATCATCAGACAAAAATAAACTTGATGAAAGTTTGAATGCTGTCCATGCAGGTGAACGCCCCATTATGGATCCAGTCAATCAAGCTCTGCCCTCTGCTGGTGGATTACAAAAACTGACGCTAACTAAACTTGCTGCTGGAATGGAAGACAATCATCCCCAAAAAGCCATAGCAAACCAATTCAGGTTTCAATTTTATTATATTATATATACAGTATATTATAAAATAATAATGAATAACACACAATGAATTCCTGTGATTATTCTTGTGATAATTCGCTATGCTGGTAAATGCAAATGTGCCTTTTCTTCTGACAGGCAACTCTCAGCAGCTAACCCTCAGATGGGACCCCAGAGGAGCACTTTTGTATCACAGCACTATAGACATCAGAGTTATGATGCACAGCACCACATACCACATACACAGTCCTGGAGATCCCGTCCTAGTAGCACACAGGACCTGCGGTATGTACATTATGGATTGTAGTGTCTTTAATTCAATTTAGTTACAACAAAGGTAACAAAGCACACGTACATGCATGCACGCACTCACACTCACATGCCTATACTCTTCTGTAATATTGGGGTTCGCGCACTTTTTATTTATTTATATATTTTTTGGTTGTATCGGATACAAAACACAGCAATGTATTGTTCAACGCAGTATATCATGGTCTCAAATGTAATGTAATACGTTGCTGCTTGTTCTTAACAGTAGTGGCTACAGCTGCTTCCAGACGGTGAAGCCCTATCAAGTGGGACACTACATCATACACCCTCAGTTTGTGTCTGAGTACCTTCGTTAAATCTTCACACACGCGATTTAATTCACATGGGTCTTATTTAGCCTGTATGCTATCCTTCATGTGGTTGTTATTCGTTTATTTATTTAGTTATCATGATATAACACTATGTATTGTTGTTATTGCAGTGAAATGTAATATTTTGCTTGTTGTTTATAGATCTTCAATATATTTGTATGCTTTAACAAGCATATGTACGAGTTCTTGTTGTACTGTGGACTATAACCTATATGCATAGCGTATGCATAGTTTTTGTGTAAATAAATAAACAAACAAACATTAAAATTACAAATAAGATTTTATAATAATGATGATGTTGATGATGATGATTATGTTGATTATGATGATGATGATAATACATTTTTGAGGGCTACATTTACTAAACTACATTTCCCACACCTGCCTTGCAACAGCAATGAACGTTCTTTAGTGGGCGTGGTCAAAGCAGGCAAGCAACTACATGCCTATTGGTGTTTTCTTGCACACAGACCGATGTCTGTCTGGTGTCTTGTTCTGTTGCAAACAAGTTCTGTGTGAAGCGAGGTCGCTGTGATAGGTAGGTAGCCTAAAGATGTGGGGCTAAATAGTCGTTACAAATATTATATTTATATATTTTACTAACACGTAAACGTGTAATGTCTGGTCGTTAAAGGGCGAATACGGAATGTTTCGCCTACTGTAGGGTAATGTCTACCGAGGAACACAACTTATGTAACACACTGTAGCCAAAAGTTGAATTCAAGTTCTGAACTTATATCGACATTTTTAAGTAAACCCTATTCATTCACAATACATTGGCTCAAAACACACGGTTCACTTGAAGAACACAGTGCTATCTTTTTATGTTTATAAATTGACCATTCTCTCTACTCTGCAGCCTACTTGTAGCAGCTGTACATTGGGCCTATGGACTATAGGCTACACAGAAGCACAAACACCTTGGAATTCCTAGACGTCTTAAAATATATAAGGATATATCAGCGCTTCTGTTTTTGTTTTTCATAATGTGACAGACGGCTAGATAATGAATCGGTTGAAAAGTCATACATCACTGTCTCCACCGCATAAACAAAATATGCTTCTTTCGCATATTTTCGTTCTACGGTTGACGTTGACTTGACACCTTTTTGTTTTATCTGAATAAATATTGTGTTACGATGACTGAGAAAATGTTGTTTTTTAAACTTAGTTTACAATATTCTGTCATATTTGATATGTGCTTGCACATAATCTCTTTACAGATCTCACACCCTTACGAGCAAATCTGTTGACTAGATAACTTGGATATAAATGAACTCCTGAGCAACTACTTAGTAGACAGTTAACATTTCTCTCCCACAATCGAACAGGGCAGACAATGACCCTCATTTGTAGGAAGCCAACGGCTGTAAGTTGCATTTGGGGTGGGGGGTGGGGGGGTGGGTTATCTAGGCTCTTATCAAGCTTTGCCATGACAAATTCAAGTTATGAGGCAGGAGAAGATCTGAATCCTTATCTAATGGAAACAAGACTCATAGTGGTCTGGGTTTGAGTGTTTGTCTCCCAGCCAGAAGAATATATGTTTAACCTTCATCCTTGTAATATTCTAGTAATTGTACATTGTAAGTCGCTTTGGATAAAAGCATTTGCTAAATGACTTAATTGTAGTTGTAATGTACTCTGATTTGCTTGTGGTTGAACTTACATCAGCCATTTAATTAACAATAAGAGTTCTTGTTCATTTAGAGGTCTTGTTACCACAGTGAATATGTGTCTGTCTATGTTTATCACGGTCTTGATCGGTGATTGGCTTTGCAGACATGAAACTGTCAGGTTACCCGCTAGAGGGAAAATGGTGCTTTCACTTTTGTCATTTGTCTGACATGATGAAGTGTTGTTGCTTTGTGTGAGTGTGTGTGTGTGTGTGTGTGTGTGTGTTCGTTCCTCTGCTGCTTTGGCATAGCCTAAGGCCCAAGTCCCTCTTTGCTTTCAAACCCTACTTCTTACATACAAATTAGTTTCATTTCAATTAGTGGTACTCTCACTCACTTTGTTCTTAGACTGCTGATTCAGATCTTAAAGAACATATGGGCTACTTGTGTTCAAGGCTTGTAACTTGTCAGTGCAACTGTTAGAACTGTAGCTTTGCAAAGGTAGCGTACTTATTGTGAAGAAAATGCAGTATTATTCTGCATACTTAGTTGCAGTTTTTATCACAGTAAAATGTTAGATAGGGTTAAACATATTCATGGTTGATGGCTCTGGCAGCAAATAATCTACTAGATTTGTAATATTACATTATTGTAATAATATAGGCTTTTTCATATATAACAATATTAATTATATATAATTTTATTTTTTTATGCTGAATCTGTAATGAGCTACAAAATTAAGATGCAAATTTGTTTTACTTTAAAATCCAAAAGTTCTGAATTTTATTGTCTGTATTCTTTCTCTACTGACAGGTAGCGTGAAAAGCAAGGTCAAAGTACAGCATTGACTGTGGAGGCCATGCCTGGCAAACATCCCCGCTCAAACGAGAACCGCGTGTAGGAAATCACCAACTGACGGCAGTTAACGGCAAGTCATGTATCAAGTGGTGCCCGGAGGGGCAGGGGGAACCATTACTGACGTCGTCCCCAAACAGAAACGCGCCCAGAACACACGGCCCTTTGTCGCAGCTGGCGTCATAGGGCTGGTGCTTGTAATCGTCGCAGTGACTGCGTGGTGCTACTACATCGCTTCACTCCGCAAAGCAGAGCTACTTAAGACTCAACTACTGGACCTGAATAAAGATGGCTACATTATTCGAAACCAGGGTGGCTCAATCGTCTTCAGAATGGATTTCAGGTTAGTCTTTCCTCAGTTGAGTTACATAATTCAGATATAAAATAAAAAAAAGTGTCATACACCAAAGTATAATAATCCTATGGAAATATACTTGACGACTCACTATGGTGTTATCTGTGTTCACCAATAGGTCTGGAACCCTGGATTTAGATTCTTGCTCTAAAGAGGGTGAGATCCTAAGCTGTGGGCGCACCACTGATAGAAAACTGAATTTCTTCATAGAGACGGTGCGGCCCAAGGATACAGTGCAGTGCTATCGTGTGCGCTGGGAAGAACTGGTTCCCGATATTCCCGTGGAGCATGCAATGACCTATGAGTTCTCACACTGGTATGGCGGAGCCGTTTCAGCCATTCAGCATTGGCCTATATCAATTTCCGGTCAGCAGGCACCTAAGCCGTTCGTTACTAGCGATATCTACTCCAACCGAAATGAGTTTGGCGGAATTTTGGAAAGTTATTGGCTGTCCTCCAATGCCACGGCCATCAAGATAAATAACTCTGTACCCTTTCATCTGGGCTGGAATGATACAGAAAAGACCATGTACTTCCAGGCCCGGTACCACGATAGTCCATTCAAGCCAAACCCAGGGGAGCCTTCTTGTGCTGAGCTCAGCTACAGAGTGTGTGTGGGCTCCGACGTTACTTCGATTCACAAGTACATGGTCCGGAGATACTTCAACAAACCAAATAAGGTTCCCGCCAAAACAACGTTTCGTCATCCGATTTGGTCCACTTGGGCACTACATAAGACAGACATTGACGAAGAGAAACTTTTGACGTATGCTGCTAACATACGCAAACATGGCTTCAATTGCAGCCATCTGGAATTGGATGACCGCTATACTAGTCGCTATGGGGAGTTCCAATTTGACCCAGTTAAGTTCCCCAATGCTACAGCTATGTTCCAGAAACTGAAAGCAGATGGTTTTCTGGTGTCCCTCTGGATTCACCCATTTGTTAATTATGACTCTGAGAACTTCCATACCTGTGTAGATAGAGGTCTGTTTGTCCGGGAGCCTACAGGTCGACTTCCGGCTTTGGTGCGTTGGTGGAATGGAATTGGTGGCATTGTGGACTTCACAAATCCAGAAGCTCGAGATTGGTTTGCCTCCCACCTCCGTTCATTACGCTCTAAGTATGGGGTGGGGTCCTTCAAATTTGATGCTGGTGAGACAAATTACCTTCCCTGGAAATTTAGCACTAAAATTCCCATTCGGGATCCGAGCACTTTCACCAGACGTTACACAGAGATGGCCATTCCCTACAACGATCGGGCTGAACTTCGCAGTGGCTACCAGTCTCAGAACATATCTTGTTTCTTTAGGCCTATAGACAGGGACTCTGTGTGGGGTTATGAGTTGGGACTCAAGTCTCTCATCCCCACAGTGCTTACCATCAGCATTCTCGGTTATCAGTTCATTCTTCCAGACATGATTGGAGGCAACGCTTATGTGAACCGTACATACGGAAATAATGTGTTACCCGATCGGGAACTCTATATCCGTTGGCTGGAGCTGGCCGCATTTATGCCATCAATGCAGTTCTCTGTTCCCCCATGGGTATATGACAACGAGGTAGTGGAGATCGCTCGTAAATACACGGCACTTCATGAGAGCATTGTGGCACCGCGGATTCTGGAGTTGGCTAGTGAGGTGCTTAACACAGGGGACCCCATCATTAGGCCCTTGTGGTGGCTTGCCAAAGGTGATGAGACGGCGTATAAAATTGACTCCCAGTTCCTCATTGGGGACGATCTCATGGTAGCACCGGTCTTGGAGACCGGAAAACAGGAGAGGGATATCTACCTTCCTGCCGGTCGCTGGAGAAGCTACAAGGGAGAGAGATTTGAGCTGAAAAAGCCGCTACACCTCACAGACTATCCTGTTGACATTGAGGAAATAGCTTACTTTATCTGGGGATAACAGTTTTGGGTAGATGATGCTCTGTTCGCAGCAAGCCCTACATTTGAACTTCAATTCTTAAACAGAAGAAATCGGTGCGTGCACAGAAAGCTTTACTGTACCTGGTCTTTAAATGAGAAAATGAGGAAGATCGTGAAAATAAAAATGAGAATTTTGTTCAGTAGGCTTAATACTTATGTAATAATAATGAGACTTAATAAAGTAAAGTAATGCAATGGTATTGCTTAAATAACTACGTGGCTAAATTACTTTTAGTCAGTTCTAACTGAATTCTATAAGCTAACAGTTTTACTTATGAGATAATGGATGGATGGATATTTTGTTACAGTAGTTACACATTGCGGCACAAGAGGTTAAAACAAACCAAATAGTTAGTGCTTTCTGTCCTATCCATATTTCTTCTCTTCTGCTGGACACTTGACATCAATGCGTTTTGTCCCACTCACCAATGTGAATGGAGCTAAATCATTTGTGTGTGTTGTACTACCCAACTCTAACGTGACCACTGATCATCATCATCAGGTCATATCAGGTCAATAATGACCTTTACCTATATTCTTGTCCATTAAGGAGTTAATATGCTTCCTCAGGTAACAGCTTGCTTTACTCAGGTTACAGGCCTACAGCATGCGCATTAAAAGTACATCTCTGTCTGATTCAGACTTCTACTGTAGCTATACAAAAGGGATATTGGTGATATATTGATTTTATTATTATTAGTATATTAATGCCCGAAATCATTGAGTTTGTTAGAATTGGTATTTTTTTTTGAATTGTTTTAGATATTTATTATTTAATATGGAATGATCACATTTACTGGCATTTCATATTACTATACCTTTTACGTGCAATATATAACTAAATACTGCCACATTTGTGTTTGTGTTATATACACCATTTCATTATTATGGGTATTTTCACTGTTTGAGGAATGCAATATTTTGTAATTTAGGTCTGAATTCACCATCTGCCTGTTAGACCTATTTGAATCATTCTCTAAGCTGCAGTGGTTTCTGTTGGTGTTTTTGCAGTGCCTTGATCACAATCATAATACTCATTTATAGCTGGTCTCTCTATGTCTCTCAGGCCAACATCTAGGACTAGGCTATTCCTGTCTCTGGCTGTCTGTCAGACACAGTTGAATGCAGGACTGAATGTCGGCGTGCTCTTTGCCATCGTTTTCGCCAGACCTCTATTGTTTTCATTTTTATTTCTTCTATATTTTCTACATGTTCTTCCAAAGGAATGTACAATAAAATGATGGTATGATACATTTGTGTGTTAAGTGTATAGGAGACGATGCAATGAACATCAGTTAATATCAGTGGAGTGAAACAACAATGTGCATATAGGTGTCGCTTTGTTAAACTGTTACATGAGGAGATTGTAGAAATCCCCCTTTAATAATGGCCCTCCCCCCCCTTACACGCACACACACAGACACACACCGAAGGAAAGTACACAGACATGGAATTCCGGTCCACAGGCTGACCTCTATATCAGCAATTATTAAGCCAATAACCTTCTGCGCCCTCTTATGAGTGCAACATGTGAAAACAAATGTGTTCATCATTTCACGGTTGAACATAATGCCCTTTGGGTATGAGTGTAATTTCTTGACACCCAGCCCATCATTGTGCTAGTAATGACAAGTAAGGAGACAAGCGTACAGATCAATAAATCATCCGATCGCTGATCATGGGGGTCAGGGTGCATGAACTAGTCTATACCTGAATAGTTAACGCAACAGCAAGAATGAAAAGTTTGAAAGAACATCGTACCGGTATTCAATAGAGTAAAACTTTCAAGTTCTTTACAAAAGAACTTGCAGGACTATTTTTGACAGTGATAGGCGACCTCTTTTGTTAGATTGGGAAATGTATTCCATTCCACATTGGTGGGATTTGGTGCAGAACTAGTTTGCTTTGTCTGCCAATGTCTCATCTTTCTTCAAAATTGATCTTGACTGCGCTGGATGTGCGGGAGAGCCATACATTCATTGATTTTGCTGTCTGCGTTCTGCAGGAAATCAATACTATTTGTTGGTTTGCTTTCTGCAATCATATTATTTTGTTCAGCCCATCTCGTACACTTGCCAGATTATTTATGCATGAGGTTGGATGCTAACGGGGCGATTCTTATGGGAAGTTGGAAAAAAAAGAACAAAATAAAAAGCTGCTTGAGAAAGTAAATGTAAAGCTCAAACAATTTATAGTGTGTGAATAAACATAACATCATTTTTTAATTCTCTGTTTATTTGCATTGTCTTATTACACATCTACTCAGTTTCTGGGAAAAGCACAATTATCTATAATAATTAAATGAACAATAATGACTATGAGTAATCAACACAGTGTAATTATAGGCGGGAAATCACAAGTTCAATGTCTGTTGAACCAATATTCAAAATGTTAGTCTAAAAATAGATGGCGTGGCCGAACAAACACTTCTGCTGTGGCTTAGTGGTTGTGATGCCCAATGTAGTATCGTGGAGGCCCAGAAGGGGGCAGTGCAGCTTCATTGATGAACCTCTATTCTGACGCACCAGTGGACAGAGTTCCAGATGTGATGTGTGGTGTAAACACATACGTACACACACACACACACACACACACACACAAGTAGGACACAAACCTGGCAGTTCATCCCCCTCTTCCTTCCCCACCTGTGAGCCCACCTGTGTATCCATCTGCAAAGGAAAGATGCCAGTTCTGGTTGGGAGCCAGTATGCGTCAGGTAGTGTCACAAACCCTTCTTCCACGTGTCCATCTGTCTGTCTGCCAGTTTCTTTGAATACAGTATCAAATGCCTAAATAGAGAAGCATACAGTAGTCGTGAACAGCATGCTAAAACAATGGTCTCAAATGATTAATAATAAATATTACTGTCAAACCTCTTGTCATTTTACTATAGGTTTTCTTTATTTCATTTAGTTGATTTTAAAAATGTTTAGCTGTTAATTAAAGATTGACTTTGATTTTGATGACAACTGGAGTTAATATTATTGTCCAGTGACTGTAGGCTATAATCTAGTGTACAGTTTGATGTATAATACTACTGGTTTGACTTGTTTTATTCTCATTCACCAATATAAGAAACCGGAAATGACCGTAATGAGAACGTGCTAGACCACAGCACAAGCTCAACTAATGAATAGGGATGTGCAGCATTCAACGTTTAATCATTCAAAGTTTGACTTATTTCAGTTAAAGTCATTGACATTGCAAACAGCATGCCCGATTTCAAGTGATTTCAATAAAAGGCAGTAGAATTGAAATGCAAAGACATTCACACAGACATACTGTATAAGCAATATCAGTATGCTGCTGTGGTCAGAGTAGTCAGATGCATTATGGGTTTATTTCATAGGCTTATAAATACAGTAGATGGATAGAAAAAAACTGGTAATATAGGCACTGTGATATACGATTTCATTCAAACCCTCAGCATACCTCCATCCACACAGGTAGTTATGTAGTTAGTTTAGCACTGCTTGAGGTTTGCTGAAGTTGAATGTATTACTGCATAACACAATTTACACTTACACAATTGAAGTACATCACAAATTAATGTCAGCAATTCTTATGTTAATGTTGCTTTCCAGAATGGTGCTTTAAGTAATTTGGAGTAGGTAAGTAAGTCAAATCAAAATGCAACATCCTGTTGGGAAGTGGCATTTGAATTCCAACTCATGAGCTGAATAGAAGCCAATTCTTAAATGAATTCCTAAAGTTGGTACAACCCTGGTTCTAGGGGCAGTGGGGAAGTCTAGAATGGCATTCATTGTAGATGGCCACGAGGGAAATAAAGAACCAGTGACTGTCTTGTGTAATGTGAGAATCTTTATCCTTAACCCAAGGTTTTACTCTGCGACTAGAGAATGACTTCACATCTGGTGCTGCCACGGTTCATCTGACGGGAATATGTCTGTCCTTGACTTTGGCAACAAATGAACCCGACACCCCAGAGACTGGTCTCGCATCTGTTTATCTTCCTCGCCCGTCCATTTCCAGCAGCGCGTCGAGCTGACAGTCTTCCGTCGCCTTCCTCGGTATAGCGGACCTCAGAACGAACCCCCTGGGCATTGTGAGACAGACATAGTTTTCTTATTGACCAATGGCAACGTTTATTAATCCCGCCGCTAGCCCGGACATGGTTGAGATGAGTTGGTTAGTGCAGAAATGCTGGAGTCGTGTGTGGGGTGAACCGGGATGTGGACAGAGGACCGTTAAGAACACGAGCTGTGTTTATTTTAAATAACCTAGGATGACATCAGGGGAGGCTTATCTTCCCCCCTGTGTCACGGGGGGTGAAATGTCAAGTTATGAGGAACAGATGCATAATTGAAACGTTGCGTTGCCATGGCAGCGGTGGACGAGGCTGGTGTGATTGATACCATTTCGGAACGCTCCTGTCCCTCCATGTTCCTTCTTGGGTTCACCTGGGGAGAAACCAGGAAGGGGGGGCATTTGGAGGGTAAGGTGCTTAGGTGGCTCATCTGGGTTTTGGAGCAAAATTGGCGCCATCCATCAAACGGTGCATTTAGCGAACGCCAACGCGTGTTGCCGGGCCAACAAAGGATTCGTACTTAAGGCTGTGAACCGGGAGACGTGTGAGGTGCAGGGGAGTGGCGAGGGTCTATCAATCAGCCAGTCAGCTCCTTATTTAACAAGCGACGGCCTCAGACCCGGAGGGCTAGCACTCCATACTCTGGCTGGTTGGGTCCGCAGTCCGCTCCTGTACGACAGAGAGAGAGAGAGAGAGAGAGAGAGAGAGAGAGAGAGAGAGAGAGAGAGAGAGAGAGAGAGAGAGAGAGA
>JAODTR010034209.1:8508-21097 GCA_025399935.1 Amblyopsis rosae | reverse complement strand
AAATGCCCCAGAATCACACTATTTCAGAAGCTCTGCGCAACGAACTTGACCATTCAAAACAAAAACAAAAAAATGGCAATAATACCGCAGACCGCGGTATTGGAGCACCCTTAATCACCGCATGGACATTTTCTTCACCGTAACAGCCCTAGTTCCAAATATTAAATATCATTAAAACCGTGTTTGATTACCATGCTGAAAAATTCAAAGTAAATAGCCTACCAGCATGACAGCGTCCAAGATGAACCAGTTAGCAACCTGCTAGGCAACCAGGCAGTCAGTGGCACTGGCAGCGCTCCTTCGCACACCACGGAGGGAGCAGCTCAGCGGATCGGCTTCGCATATAAATTAGGCTATTTATGTCAGTACATGTTTTCTTCTTAAATTCAACAAATTTGAACAATACTGTGATAATATCGTTAACAGTCATAATTTTGGTCACTATAAATGTGATATGACATTTTTATACCGTTTCATCTCTACTACAGAGTTTTGCTGTCATTTATAATAGTTTACTAATGCGACCATAACCAAGTGACTGCAGAACACAATGATCATGGTGTCGAGAAACGTGTGGTTTCTTTAAGATAACAAGTCTGAAAGATTGGATATTCTAGGAACTTGCCAGACAGAAACAAAATCAAAAACAGAGGTAGGGAATTTAATCGAACATTTTCATAGTCTTGATAAGATATGTGTTGGTAAGCTATGTCCTGGTTATGTCCTGAAAGTAATGTCCATGTGTTTTGCCAGGTAGCATAGCTAGCACGTTGTGGTTACTGTCCAGCAGTAGCACCAATTAACCATGCAAAATACAACTTAGGGTGGCAGGTTAAACTTAATCGATCATAAGAGTCCGTATGAATCTGCCTCACCAATTTTTCTCTGATCACGAGCCTGCTACTCTGTCCTCTCTGCTCCACTGCGGGGCGGGCAGGGCTCACTCACTCCACACATACGTAAACACATGGAGCCCGGCGATGGAAAGATAGACAGTGGTGGAGTGGTGGAGAGTTGGAGAGCTGACCAAAACTACACACGTTACTGGAAATGCAAAAAATGATTAGCCATTAAAAGGCCAACAAGAGTAATCTGCGCAAAATACGGACAGACTCCAAATTATTGCAGTAAAAATTGCAATTTTCATCAAAACAATATTTAACGATAAAGCATAATATAAGACGGTAGATGTTTTTCTATCGTCATACGATATATCGTCATATCACACAGCCTAAGTTCCAAGGGCTGGGGGAGAGTACATAGCCTTTGTCAGACCAAAATACTTACAATTCCAGGTTATTACTACTCACCTATGAAGACTCATAATATCCACTGATAACAGTGGCCTTCATAGTCGATCTTGTTAAATTGACAAAAATCCAGACAATTCAATCCAAATATTTTCCCCCAAACACATTAGATTACTGTGAACATTTGACAACAATTACATGAAGCCACAACACAAAGAATATTTGAATCCCAAAATTCAAACTCCACCTACTCACCAATCAAATACAGGAATAGTCAAATATTCTGGTCCAGCGCTATAAAAACATTTGAACACTGCTAAACACTGCACTACTAACATGTGAAGTTTGCAGAAGAAAAAGGCATTTAAAATATTCAGCTGTTCTATTAAAAACCCTTCATTAACAAAGTCCTACTTTAATCTGATACCTGAGCAAAATAAACAGTCACTAAATAGACAGATTAAAGTAAATTGCTTTGGATGGCATTTCAAAGAACAATGTTTAGTAATCTAAAAGTAATGGAAAGTAATAAGATTATGTTACTAAATTTAGGTAATTATGTTACCTATATTTAACATAGCATCACCAAACGTGGACCTTCGACAGAATGTCAAAAGAACAACAATCAATCTAAAATATGAATCTGGATAGACAGATTAGCAGCAATGTACCATCTGCATGCCATAAACAAGTTGAATGTATCCAAAGGCAAAATTGTAAAAAATAAAAAATAAAACACACTTTGGGACCAATTACAGGAAGTTGTACAGTGCGCAAAAATGGCACTCTTGCTCTCCGTTGACTTTGTATTTGGTGAAAGTGCCTCCTTGTCACTTTTGTCTGCTAAGAAAAAACTGCAACATGCGTTTAAAGCAGTACAGAACTAATATTATAAACTGTCAAACTGGACACAGGCAACAGAAAGAGTACAATATTACTCTGAAAATTGCAATCACTAGAAAAGAACACAAACACAGTACATTTCTGATGTATTTGTCATATTGCGCCACCATACTATCCATCAATACATCTCAAAAGTTAAACCAATGCTGGGTACCCAACAGATGCACACACCTATTTTCTTTCAATTCTCTAACTGCATCCCTCTCTCTTTGTGTGTCTCCAGAAGCCCCTCTCTCTCTCTCTCTCTCTCTCTCTCTCTCTCTCTCTCTCTCTCTCTGGTGTAATCCTCGTAATTTCCTGTGATAAGGTTACATCCAGAGCAAGGCCTTTTTAGAGGTTGCAAAACCCAGCTGGCATGAGCTGTGGATTAGCCCCCCACCACACACACACACACACACACACACACACACACACACACACACACACACACACACACAAACCCCCATCCTTTGTCAGAGCGCTGCAGGGGTGCTGAGAGGGGGAGAAGGTATGCCACCCTGATTGGTGCTGCGATAAGCAGCGGTATGGTGGAGGTGATACGGGATAGCAGGGATCACTGTGCACATAACAGGGCCTTGGACCATGCAACAGTTGCCAGGAGATAATTCGGATATCCTATCCAAATGGAATGGTGTGCCCTAAATACAACCTCCTGTGGAAAGATGCTATCCCTGGAGTTGTGTTTGGGTTTTACAAAACTCTTCTTAACCCCCCCAGCCTAAACAACCTTAAAAACATACCTGATTCATTACAAATGTATGTGGTCCCGTATGAGTCTAAAAATACAACCAAAGCCACTGTGGCATTTATGAATGGGCTGCGGGGTTTATTGTCCCAGCTACCACCAACTGGTGTAGGGGGAAACAGCTCACCGGGGGGTGAGGGATACTACAGATACTTCAACTGATGAATACAAATGATAACACACTACAAAACACAATGAACGTATATTATCCAGACTTTAAACTCCTACATGGGTACAAAAAGGCACCAGATGGAAAATGTGTGATGTCGTTTGTGAGACTTATGCTATAATTCATTGTCAGTGTTCAGTGTAGCAAGGATGCTGTGATATTGTGACACTTATTTTTATCAATACAATTTTTTATCAAGTTTAATCAGGCCTGGAACTTGTTGGATACATACGTGTATGACTTTAAAAGGGTCTAATTTCAATCATGTAAAAGCTTTCACAAACCTGTTCACACCTTATTATTGCGCTATAAAAGACATCCCTTAAAATACATTTAGGGAGGACGACCATCATGAAAAACAACTTCCTGTTTCTATACGAGATTACGCTTCCTGTCACTGGCTCAAGCAGAAATGTAATGCTGGGAGCTGCTGCCATGCAAAACCGTGTGTCTGTACGGGGCACACTCACCGCACCTGTGGCGATTCTAGTGGCACGGTTTTGCTATAGGGCATTAAGTGTCACCCGACAGCACTATCCCTCCCTTCCGCAGCAGCTTTATTGTCTCCACTAAATTCTACGGAAGAGCCATGAGCACTTTTGGATGGGCTGCATTGTATTGCTGTCTGGGTGTCCATGAGCACCACAACTGTAATACAACGTTGGAAGTGACAATGGCTACTAGTATCAGTCATTTCAGGCTTTGTTTTAACACATTTCCCAGCCGTAATCACCCTTTTCTGTGTTAACGTGGAAGAAGAGCAGCCAGCTCACGCAAGATGATAAACATGTCAGTCTCTACATTTGTTTGAAAACAAATTGGCTAGCAGGCATAAAGCATAATGTGTGTGTGTGTGTGTGTGTGTGCGTGCACTGTCTGCGTGACTGTCTGTCTGGAAGCACCGCCATACAGTGATTGAACGTAATATGTTCAATCCACGTCCACAAAGCCAGGAGTCACAAGACAAGGGGCAGACAGTGGGACTGATTCATTCGCTGGAACGCTTTAGCATCGCAGGCAGAAACACTGAGTGTAAATAGATGTTGAGCGAGACGGTAGACAACAAACCAGCCCCCCTCAATCAAGCGCGCACACACACACACACACACACACACACACATACAACTGACGGATTGCCTGTCTTACAACACACAGGGACTACAAATCTGGTCTGGTCCCAGGGGCATTTTGTGAACCAGGGAAGGAGGGTCAGAGCAGGCGTATGTCTACGTGTGTGTGTGTGTGTGGCGGGGGGGGTTGCAGAACCTAGACACAAAGGGAGTCACAGCAGCCAGTGACGATGATGAGAGTGCTGTCTGGGGCTGACGCACTGAGCGGTAGCGGCCCGGCTAGCCAAAGTTAAGCTGTGTGTAGACTGACCTTTTTCTCTCTAAAGTCAATGTCTCGCTTTAACCCGTTGAAGTGACCTGAATTCAATTGAGCTGCACGAGGCTGTATGCATAAGGGCTTGGGTAGTGAAAGCCTACATTGTAGCCAAGTGGCCAATGCAATTTAGATGGTGTTAGCAAATATACCATAGTCATTCGCCTGTTTGGTAAAAGCACCCTACCAATTAGAAAAGCAGCACTGCCTGTTGTGTGGGGGGTGGGGGGGTGGGTGGGAATATACCATAAGGGCTAGGGAGTTTAGCTCTAGGTCAACCCTATATTGGAGAGAAAAAAAACTGTCTGGGCCCCCCCCTCCAGGCCTATATAAAACAAGGAGTTCTTTCTTAAGGCCCTTCCACCATTTAATCCATCGCTGTACACTGCTTAGAACTGGTAATGTCCGAGAGAGGTATCGTGCTGAACACAACTCCAGTGACAGAAAACACTACTCTCCTTGGTAAATTCCCAGTGAAATTTATTACAGTATAGCACAGCCAAACACAAAATCTGTCTTGAAGAAAGAAATAGGGCATTTCTCTTTTAAATATGCTGTAATGTGGTTTATGCACCACTTATTTAGAGCCTCAACTGATTTCCACCACTCAAAGTTGATCTTATTATTGTCTAAAGCTTTCTCTCAGACTCATTATTAGAATTCATTAATGTGCAACTAAATAAAAAACAAACTAATTCTAAATAGACAACACCTCCACAAACAAGCCTAACAGTAAAAACAACCCCCAAACAAACAACAAAAGAGCTTACAGAGAAATTGTATTGGCTGTCTGGCTGGAGACTGCCAGGTAAATATTGGCTGAGCCAGAAAGTGACTGTGTGTGTGAAATTTTTGTTGCGTGCGCGTGCGCATGTACATTTGTTTGTCTATGTCTGCAGGTGTGTGTGTGTAGCAGAAAGTGAGAGAAGGGGGCAAGTCAACAAGTAGCTGTATGTGTTTGCCGTTAAGCAGTTTAGATATGACGGTGTCCACCTACACACCAACACCACTCATAAAAGGGGATTACACTTATACCTCACATGAGGCTGTCTGGAGGGCCCCAGATGTATAATGTACACTACTCTGACTCACATGTTCTTGGGTCTCCAGCACACACACCTATTCTGCTTTACTGTACTTTTAGATTGCATTATATTCGTTTGTAACACTTGCTAAATCACATTTGCTCAGTAAACAAAACCAGTTTTGTTAGTCTTGTAATATTTAGTCACCGAAACTCAATATTTTTTCCAAGCGTCGACTAGAGAACAACATTTGACAATAAATAGATTGTCACTGAGCGTCCTTCCAAAAAACACCCAAGAGCAAAGAATGCTCTCCTCAGCTATCTTATGCTAAGCACAAACTAGAGTTTGATTCGCAGACTGCAACACTGTGATCACAATAAGTAGGCTTATGTACGCGTTTCTTCCCATTTTCCTTCTCCCGTCTCTGAGTAAAGAGGGATAAAACAGCGGGACTGCCCGTTCAGCTTTAAAGAGGTAGGTGGGTGTGTGGGGGGGACTTTTCTCCAGCCAGAAAAATCATCAAAGCGCAGGCTACATTATTCCGTCTTGCCGAGTCTGCATGACAACACGGCCGACAAACAGCACGTCCACTACAGCACAACACGGTTATTTCAAAGCCCTAAGCAACGGATGGGGCTCCTCCTACTAGACAAGTGTTTAGATGACATGCATGCACTGAAATACCATGCTCCAAGTATTCAAAACATGAAACCGTCACACACAGGAATCACATAGGGCAGACCAGCTTTCTGGGAAATTAGGCTCTCAGTGTAGTAGTGAACAAGTTCTTAATGCTAAATCCACATTATTTGTCCTTGATGGCCTTGTTAACAGTGTCGTTTAGAAGTCTGCTATAAACCAATAAGATCCTACTGTAATACTGTAATCTAACTTATTAGCATGCGTGCATAATGTTGTGTCTCAATGCATACTTATGAGTGTGTGTCATGTACGTTTTTCCTGGCCTGCAGCAAACGATGACGCCACTGAAAACAAATGGTTGAACGCCAGTCAGACTTCCAGACACATAAACACTCACACACACACACGCACGCACACACATAGTTCTTGGTTACAATGTGGCGTCAGTACATCCATGCTCTGCTGCCAAATCTAAATCTAATATCCTGCCTTCAACTCACGTTGCGCAGGCCTGGCCCCGGACCCCAATGGAAATTACACATCACTGTAACTCTGTCTGTCTGTCCGAATGGCTCTGTATGTCTGCGTCTGTTGGTCAATTTATCTGCCTAGCCGGCTGTGGGTTGGTCTCTGTTACTCTGGCTTGCAGCTTTTCTGTGTTGGTACTTGTCTGCGTGCGTGTCTGTCTAGCTAGCTATGCATCAGTGCGTCTGGGCGACTGCATGTTTGTTTATGTATCCATTTCTCTGTAGACTTGGCTGATTGACTGTTTATTTAAATACACTTTTCCCCAACTACTTAGGTATGTCTCTGTATCTGTCTGCATGTGTTTGTCTGGTCGGTCTGCCTCTATGTATTCAGTCTTTCGCCGTTCTTGTGTTCTAAATGCCTGCCTTCAGTCATAAAAGAACATCTGCAATGAATCCAGCAAGCAGCATTACAGCAGAGCTGATAATGATAGTTCTCTCTGGGCTACTTAGAAGGCAGCATTTCCTGTCTGCACTGATAGGCAAACTATTTACTACAATCAGCAGTCTCGCTGCCTGGAACTTATTTTTTCCGTCAAATAGTCTGCCTATTAGTGCAGACAGGAAATGCTGCCGTCTAAGTAGACCAGAGAGAACTATCATTATCAGCTCTGCTGTAAATCCCATAAATAGTCCGAAATAAATAAATAAAAATCTATCGACGGCATACGGGACTGACATTCTTAGAATTACGTTTACATTCACAGCGTTAGATCACATTCGTGTCAAACTCCGCTAAAGTTCCAACGCGTTCAAGATCGTGGCAAAACTTCACACTGCAGACCATTCGAGAAACCACACTCGGTTATCTTTATATCCTTTCTAACAAAGTAGGCTAACTAACACATTGGATGGGATGGACAATAATCGCTGCTTTGGTGAAGCTTTACTTACATCCGTTATACATACAAACTCGCTAAGTGAACACAAGCTCGCAGATAACCTATACTTTTTCCGTCCAGTCACAGGATAAGAAAATTACTCACATATCTCCATCCCCTGGGGCTGGGAAGCAGTGCAGTTGCAAGCACAGGTGACATTGGAGTTGCTGGGGCTTCCAGGAGCCGTTAGGTTTTGCATGGGGCCACCGGGCAAAATAGGACACCGCTCCGGGGAAAGAGCCGTCGCCACTGTCGGCCCCCTACGGAAAAAAAAAGTTCCAGGCAGCGAGACTGCTGCTTGT
This sequence comes from Amblyopsis rosae, assembly GCA_025399935.1. NCBI lineage: Eukaryota > Metazoa > Chordata > Actinopteri > Percopsiformes > Amblyopsidae > Amblyopsis > Amblyopsis rosae. The sequence goes on along the minus strand of JAODTR010034209.1, from coordinate 13,267 downwards.
AGTAAACCCCGAGCGTCTCACTTTTTTCGTTTCTATCACGCCATAGCTCTCCTGGGCTGGGTCGGAGAGCTCGCCGTGGTCCGTGTTACTGATTTCGAGAATTATTACGTTGTCGTCACGCTAAATCATAGTACAGATAGTTTGGCTCCCTTCCTCTATGCGAACAGTTCTCCTTGGCTTCGGCTTGTCTGCGCTAGGGTCTGTCCAGACACAAGCAAACTGAAACCCCGCCCTATCCGAGAGAGGCAGCGGCTGCGCTCCAATGAAATTGAAGGTACGATGTCTGTAGGTGCGTGAGAGTTTGGGTGTGTGTGCGGCACGTGCATGAGTGCGCGCGCGCGTGAGAGAGAGAGAGAGAGAGAGAGAGAGAGAGAGAGAGAGAGAGCGAGAGAGAGGCGGGCATTTGGTATTGTAGCCATGTGACCAGCGAAGGTAGCCGAATGTTTCGTGTTGTCTGGTTGTTTAGGGGAAAGACCTATGGGACATCGGGGAAGACAGCAGGGGTTGCAGACGGCCGTAGTATAACTGTCACGTGGCAAAATGTTATTTCATTATAAGCAATGTTAATGTTGTATTCCTAAAGCATTTTCTTTTCATTTTGCATAGTACTTTGTCTGAACTTTGTCTGGTGTGTCTGTCTCTGTTTTTGTCTCACAGAAAACAGGCAAGGGATACATTTCGGCAGCGGGACATTTTTCAGCGCAACACCGTCTGGTTGACAGCAACTGTGGAAGAAGAGAACAGAAGGTCATGCAGGACTGGTCGGGGCTGTTATTTGGGACGGGGGGTTGGGGGGTGGATTCAAGTTTCACTTGCCCATGGTAACTTAGCTACAACCAATAGAGATTGCTCTGTGAAGGGGCTAACCTTGAGGCGACCCCCCATACCCCCCCCCCCCCCCCCCCCAATACCCTGCACCCTGTGAGGTGAGCACAAGGCTGGAAGGCAAGACCCCTTTTCTCATCTCTTCTTATTTTAACCCCCCCCCCACCCGTTTCTCTGGGCCTGCCTCACCTACAGTCTATAAATAATGTTGGCCATTAACTGTGCGAGAGCTTTAGCATTATTCTAGTCTAGTCTATGTTCAGTCTACCATTTTCAAACACACAACAGACTCAACCTTAACAGGATTGACGGAAATCAGAGTTTGTCAGTAGATGTGATGCATGAAGTACTTTGTTGTTGGACAACGTCAGTGTCAAATGGTGTCAAAATAATATTTCTTCGGATGACTTTTAATTTCATGGGTGAAATGATATTTAAAAAAGGCTCATGACCCTGACAATATTTACGGATGTGTGCCAGCTGTCATAACTGTACTGAAGCAACAGATTGAGGCGTTGCCACTGTCTGTCACCTTAAGCAGAGCTATCAATTTAGACATCAACAACACTTCTCTCCAAGATATGAGGTCACACTCAGGTCTCCAGACAGGCTAGCACACACACACACACACACACACACACACACACGCACGCACACACACACACACACACACACACACACTTACATACAATAGTTTAGACATGCATGCCTTTGCTCGTATACACGCATGGAAAACGCACACATACACGCATGTACTGCATTTATGAAAGTAAACACAAAAACATACTGTACAATAGAAACACAAGACACATTAAAGTGTAGGTACACGCGCAGGTGGACACACACACAAACACATGCATACACACAACATACACAAACGTAAACGCACATGAACACCGACAAACAGACTCACGCATGAATAAGTACACACAGACACAACATGCATGTACACAAAACACACTGTAACATTAACACACACACGAAAACATACAAAATCATGCACGAGTAGGTACGCATGCACACACGCAGACGCAAGCACGCACGCACACACACACACACAGCCTGTGAGGAGCGTCATTCCAGTCCCCTGGGGAGCAGGCAGGCATGGTGACACCACTAACAGAGCAGAGCAGCCCAGACAGTCAGCAGACAGATAATACTAGACACTGCTGAATACCAAATGTACTCTGCTATATCCGCCCCCTACCCTCCCACTGACTGCAGTCTGCACACACACACACATGCGCACGCTCTCTGCCAGAGAAGCTACCCCTCTGTGCCTATTTGAGGGTTACCAACTTTAAGCTGATAGGTTTATCACATTGTGTGTGTGTGTGTGTGTTTGAGAAATGCTAACATTAGAAGGGGTTTTCCTGCCCACACAGGGTTTTCCTGCATAGTAGGTGGCCGACAATGTTATGCATTCGTGTTTATTGTTTGTTCTGGTCGCTTAAGCCAAATTGTAATGTAAAGACAAGAAAAACAACCCACATTGATTGCAGTGTTCTCACTGTGTAATGTACAATGGTATGAAAAAGTTCGACAACTTTTTCAAATAATCAGGAATTCCGCATTCATTAATCCAGTTATAACGGCCAAAACAATTGATACACTCACATTATATTACTTTTATGTGTGGATTAGCCTACAGTATGTACAATATCTATATTTATTTATATATACTTTGTGTTTACGAGTATTACAAACATTTCCTCAGTTATTGTTCATTTTCATTGAAAGTGGAATCAAAGATTACGCAGTGTTGGGCAGCCATCAGGTGTGATTGCATTAGACTGAACTGAAGCTGGGAAAGAAAACTAGAATATGAAGGTGGGTCCCAAAACAGATCCCACCCCCCCTTTTAATGGACTACATCTTCATCTAAACTGGACTTGGGTAAGATTGCGCTTCACAGCACCATCTTGTGGCCAACTTGGGGAAAGGACACATTCCTGCAATGAAAGCACCAGACATGTAACCTGACATGCCAGATATTTTTGTCTTTTAGCCACATCTATCTGGAGAGTAATCGATTCAAACTAACTGATTTAAAAGGCGCTTTCAAAAACTGCTTGTCAGGTGATTGGACAAACCTGTGAACCAGCAGAGCCTGTTAAATCCACTCTGGCAGTAGAAAAGTGGGGAGTGAAAACATATTTTCCTTTGAGAAAAGTCTTTGCTCTCCTAATAAATTATAATAAAACTGATGCTATGTTGCATCACGTACGTTAACCTCTTTATGTCCTGCCATTGCTGTTAACAGCAAGTTGTTTTCAAGTCGCCTTCGTCACACCTAAACCACGCCCGTAGCTCGCAGTACGATGCTGATTGGACACACGCTAGGTGTATATGTACACACATACATACATACATACATACTTAAATACATACACACAGTATATATATAGATATATATATATATATATAAGACCATGTTCGGTGTCGCGGTTCATCCTCCACACTCTCCTCTCTCACTCTATTACTTCTGAAACTAAATCCTTCTCTTGGGCAAAGTTAAGCTTTGAATCAATTATGCCCTGTCATGAAAATAAACCACAGGGGAAAGAGTGTAGGTGGGGAAAAAAAGAAACACCTAAACTAACTTTTCCAAAGATTTACATGTACCAAGACACTGGAAATCTGAAGAAATGCTCTATGTTCTGCATTATACTGCAGTTTAACGCTGATATAATAAGTACCCCCGTGGCTAACCCCTCCAAAACATTTAATTGTAAAGTATTAATAATAGCATATAGCTTCTAAATAGCAAGCAGTCAGCAGCAAGTACTCGACGTGTAATATTGGGCACACTGTTAAAAACATAAGGAGTTCTTCACCACGGCTCGAGTTGAGTTCAGGAGACCAGACGTCAGTGGATGGAGAGCAAGGCAGATATGACTTATCTATTTATATGGAGGAGCACAGGAGACAGGAATTAACTGCAATGCATCTTCCCGGCTGACAAGGCGAGAGAGGGGGAGAGAGAGAGAGAGGGAGAGAGAGAGAGAGAGGGAGAGAGAGAGAGAGAGAGAGAGAGCGCATGAGAGCATTCGTACGTGAGCGCTCGTATGAAAGCGTTCGTATACGGGAGCGTACGTTCAGCCAGAACCAGGCGTCTCAGCTGAGCTGTGCTGAGTAATAGCACGACTGACCCAGACAGTCAGATTGCAGAGTAGCGGGCTGCGTTCAATAAAAATGTCTGGCATGCCAGAGCATATTTGCTGCTTCCTCCCCTAGTCTGGCAGCCACGCCGTGTCATATTCTGTCCGCACAGGTGCACCAGCTGGCTGGCTTCATGCCCTGTCATTTCAAAACACACACACACACACACACACACACACACACACACATGCATGCAGACGCGTGTAGACGCACACACACACACACACACACACACACACCCCTGTCATTTCAACATCACCCCTCCCTGCCTCTCCAAGTGCCGCAGGCACCACTGCAATGACACCACAGCAAACCATTGAAAAGTTGTGTATGGGCGAGAGACATGGACACACTGTGAGAGAGAGAGAGAGAGAGAGAGAGAGAGAGAGCAGCGAGACATAAAGTCATAAAGTAACAGAGAAAGGTAGAGAGGGAGGGAGAGAGACAATCAGACAGAGACAATGAAAGTTTGTGTGTGTGTCAATATTAGCATTTATGTTAAAAGAAAGATGGACAGACAGAAGAAGACACATCAAAGCAGATCGAAAGAAGAGCCTCGGGTAAAAAGACATCTACAGTGTCTGTCTGTCTGTCACACTGACAGTCTAACTGACTTGCAGAAAGGCAAAGTGAAATGAACATTAGAGAAAAGATGCGAGGGTAAGAGAGAGGAGGAGAAGAGAGTACATGGCAGGAGAACAGAGAGGAGGAGAGACAGAGAGGGAGAGAGAGGGCAAGAGAGAGGAGGAGAAGAGAGTACATGGCAGGAGAA
>JAODTR010034177.1:0-21100 GCA_025399935.1 Amblyopsis rosae | reverse complement strand
GATGCACAGACTATAACTGTCCTTTTGCGCTACGGTAGGACAATCTGCCAAGGTAGGACAGATGGTCAGAACACCGGGTCCCGCGGCATCCCAACACAATCTCTCTACAAGTCCAAGAGCCACCATTGGACAATGAGCATGTCACTGTACACGGGTTATTATTGTATTGCATAAACAGGCACCTGTCTGTTTTAACGTGCGCCCCTTTACCCACTACAGCCTTCGGGTTTACCAGGCTCTGCAGTGCCCCCTCCCCTAATCCGTGGAACCATTGCAAACAAGGGCTCCCCGCAGGTTAGTTAAACACACACAAATATAAATAAATATACTGTGCGCATGGCATATATGTAATACGATTGCCACTGTTCTTCTGAGCAGATTGTGACAGGCAGGAGTTTGGGTACGGTTATCCCCCCTCCGCTGGTGCGGGGCGGGCAGCAGGTGTCGTCCAAACATGGCTCCCAGATCATCATGCCACCTCTGGTCAGAGGGGCACAGGTGAGACACGTGCGCGCTCATTCCAATATCATCATATTCAACCGTACCAGTTCCAACAGCCCAAAACTAATTCAGTTCCCTGTGCACCTCTCTCCTTGTGTCTGCGCTGTGTTTCGGGGGCCTGTAATATCCCCTCCCCCCTCCCCCACCATCCCCCTTTGTGATGACCCATCCACGACTCTATCCATATTAGCCCATCTCGGTCTCTCCACAGCAGATCCAGGCTCTGCGTCAGCAGCAACAGCAGCAGCTGGCTGCTGCGGCCGGGGCCACGGGCTCCGGCCCCCCCCCTCTGCTGCTTGCTCCCAGAGGGTCGTCCACTGGCTCTCAGGGCCAGAGAGGAACGGGCCAGACGGGCCTCATTAGAGTTGGCAGTGTTGGCAATGCAAGCCTGCTGGTCAATATCTCACAGGTGGGGGGACAGTCCTCGCTTGAGGGAAATCAACACACCTGTGTAATAACACAGTGCTAATGTGCACAGCAAAGTGCTTATGTCTGTGCTAATATTTATAATATTAGCCATTATTATAAAAGTGTTTTATAATAATGTAATACATTGTATTTGGGGGATGACCTTCAGGACCCTCAAGTTGACACCAATTGCAGTACATAAAACAAGTGGATAAAATCAGTGCCGTTTGTCTATAGTCTATTTTAGAGATAAAAAAAACATAAAATTGGACATAGGAGGTACCGGTAGGTAGGAAGGGTTAGAGAGGACACAATATATTTACCAGCATGATAGTTAGCAGGCAATTGCAGTGCCATATTGAGATGATTTATTTGAAACAGAGAGGAAATTTTACCTTTTTCCAGCCTCAGCACTATTGCTGATTAATGTATGTCTTTGGCAATATGGTACCGTTCACAAGTTTTACCATTGCTGGTTACCTGCACATTATGAATTTGATGGATTAACTATTACCAATTTTTTTCCAAGAACTGATGGTCAAATGGTCATGGAAGGCTACATGAAAGATAGCACTTAAATAAAATCTCTTAATTCAATTGTATGTGCACGTGATGTTGACGAAGTTTTGCGTGTAAACTAACGCTTGTGTTAACTGCTCCTGTATAGCTGTAGGCTATTCTACTTTGCTCAACAATAGTGAATGAAGCGCTTGACTTGAAAATAAAATAAATAGTGATCCGTGTTGGTTAGGTCTTAAAAAAAGTGCGTACTTGCATATTGCTGGTCGCTAATTTAATATATAAAATAATTAGCCGAACATCTGTAGCCCATTTACCATGTGTTTGTTCACACGTTATGTCTTCTCTATTTACTTTATTATTTTTTTTAAAGGCATCTCCAAATAACATGAAAGGCTCTTCCATAACATCCCAGTCGGGTGGCAACGTGTCTGTGGTGAATGTCAACGATAGTCCTGCTAGTCGCCGAGCTGCAGCTAAGCTGGCTTTGCGCAAACAACTGGAGAAAACGCTCCTTGAGATCCCTCCACCAAAGCCCCACGCACCAGAATTCAACTTCTTGCCATCTGCAGCCAATAATGAATTCATCTACTTAGTGGGGTTGGAAGAAGTAGTACAGAATCTGTTAGACAGTATCCAAAGAGGTATGTCAACTTTCCTTTTTTCTACCAATAATGTGAAAGTACATTTTATACACTTGTTTGGTTTTGGCCAGATACTTTTAAAAGGTGTTGGGAATGACAAAAATGTCTATCTGTATTAATCTCAAAGATGGAATCTCTCTTCCATTTTGGTCTATCAGGGAAGACGGGTGTCCCCCTGTCCAAGTACGTTGTAAAAGAACCCTACACCTGCACCCAATGCACCACTGACTTCACCTGCCGCTGGAGGCAGGACACGGCAAAGGGCGGCACCATCCTCTGTGAGGACTGTATGTCGTCCAACCAGAAAAAGGCTTTGAAAGCCGAGCACACCAATAGGCTGAAGGCCGCCTTCGTCAAGGCGCTGCAACAAGAACAGGAAATAGAGCAGCACATCCTCCAGCAGGCCGCCTCGCCGGTCTCCCATGCCAACTCTTCTTCCTCCTCCTCCTCAACATCGATGAAGGTAGAACAGCTGGTGTCACAGCAGCTGAAACAGGCCCAGGCCAGGGCGTCTTCGCTGCAGCAACAGCATCAGCACAGCAGGGGGCAGACCATTGTGCACCACCATTCTAGCATCAAGCAGGTATGTAGGTGTGGCCACTGCCAGCCAAGAGACTAAATAGAATGCAAAAGACAAACCTATTGGACTTCTTTGTGCTAATAGGCAGGACAAGAAATGTGCTGCAAATGTACTGTGTATTCATTTACATTCCTTGCTTTGTGTCTTTTGGGTAAAATGAGTGTTGCACACACATTACACAAACAGGAGAATGCATTGCCCTCTAGCTATCACAGACCTCATACGCATGTTCCCTGCTCCTCCACTAACAAACGGTTAGCTGGGGAGGACGTTTGAGACTAATGTTAAATATTCAGAATTCACCTTATGATAGTTTTACTAATCATGTAGTAAATGTTTCATGGATCCCAGGAAGATAGCTGAATACCACGGCACTAGCTAATGGGCGTGCTCTGACGTGCGTGTGGGTGGATTAGACCAACGACATGAGCACAAAAATACTGTGAGCTGCCATGTTATCGTGGCAATGATTGTTACTGCCTATGGCTGATGGCTATGTATGTATGTGTGTATGTGTATGTGTTTTGCCTATGATCCTTTATGTTTGAGACTATCTCTCTTGATGTTTGTGTTTCTTCTCTCCGCTGTAGAGCCCCCAGGGCCAGCTGTCCCGTGGCAGTGTTTCCTCAGTGGGAGTTAGGGGAGTGGCGCATTCCTTCTCCTCTTCCTCTCAGCTGCAGAGTGCCGTTGCGGCCGCAGCCTTGGTCAACAGGCCAGGTAAGCAGGCCCATGTTTCCCGCCCTTCTACACAGAGTGCAAAGGTCAGCAGCAGTGGAGTCGACAGCAGGCGCAATATCAGCGGAGGTAGTGCCTCGTCCGCTGCATGGAAGAAGCAGAGCAACAGCAGCACAGGTAGACTCACACTTATACCAGCCCAACAATGGCCCACCAAGTACCTCTTCTCCGTGTTCTCTTCTGGCCTTTAGTTTCACTAAACCAATTTGAGGAATATGAAGATGTTCTCAATAGCCAATAAAAATTAGGCAAAACAATATGTTAAAAGTTGTGTTGGGACAAGGTGGAGGCACCCCTCATTCACTACCTGCTCCTAGAACAGCTAGAACAAAGCTTAGTGTAGAACTATTAGTTATTCCTTGTGTGTGGATGGTGCCACGTGGCCAGTAGTATTACTGAAGTTGTGTCAATGTTGAAAACCTGACTTTTGAATTACTTGTGTGCACAGGAGTGACTATGGCTTATGTAAACCCCAGCCTGTCGGGCCATAAGACCTCACCCACCGTTGATGCCCGCCAGAGAGAGTACCTTCTAGACATGATACCTTCTCGCTCCATCTCCCAGACGGCAAACAGCTGGAAATAATGCAAACAATGCCATACTGTTCATTAATATTCAAATGTATTTCAAGTTTCTTTAGCATCTGTAATATGGTCAACAGCACCATTGGTGAAGCATTTAATGGTGAAGAAATGTCCTTCTATGGTTTTGTGTTACGTGTTCACATTTATAAGTCTGACATTCATTTTATGTCTCACTGTTCTTCTGTTTAGTCTGTTTATTTGTGAGACTTTAAGGCATTGGCAAAAGAAGATAATATTGCTGTACTTAGAAATCATGTCCATGTTGAGTTAAAAATGATAAAGAATACTCTTGTCTGTGGATGACCCAGGGAGTAGACAAGCTGTTAATGCAAAAGCAAAACAACTGCATTGTAAATTATTTAGCATATATCCCCTTAGGTAACGGTTTGAAATGTTGTTATATTTTCTGTAAGTTATTTGGTTACTTGATGGTTAAGTTGTCATCAATATTTAGTTTTCACAGAATGAACACATTTTATTTTTGTTTTATCTTTCTCACTGCATGCCTAACATTTGTTTCTATTCATTATGTTCAAGGCAAATTTTCATATTTCTGTAATTACCATTTGTATTTTACTTATTTTATATAACTGTAACATTCATAGAATATAAAAAAAGGGCCTCCAATTCCACAGATACTAAATGTTACATTGGAACCAGCGTCTTTGCTTTGGTAAGTCAACATTAATTATTACAGCAGAAATTACATATGCCTAGCTGGTCAATGTCTGAAAATGTATTTTGACTCCCCATGTCTGGACTGAACAACATCAAGTAGCTTGTGCCACTCACCTCTCTGCTTTCCAATTGTTATTGCATTGTACACAATAATGTACTTTTTTGTTTACTTTTTCCTAGTTCCCAAAGAAATAAAATTATACATTTTACTTTTGTCATTTATGTAAAAACACATGGTGATAGTATTTTGTATTTGCAGTCCATATTTTGCATCATGCCTACATAGCCTACACTGAAACACAAACTATAAATTATACTTTATAGTAGACAGCATTGTGACTGAAAAACGACTGACTCCAGCCAATTGGGGGCAGATCATATTTTTCTGCTTACAAGAAAATACGTTTTCACTGACGTCACATGCTGCGGTGTGGAGTGGACGCAAGCTTGGAAGATGGCGGCGTCCAAGGTGAAGCAGGACATGCCTCCTCCGGGAGGCTATGGTCCCATCGACTATAAGAGACATTTGCCGAAACGAGGACTCTCGGGTACAAACATGTCCATTACTGTATGAGATTACGTTAACTCGACACCAGTTAACGACGGGAAGGGTAGAAATGTTATTTTGACGGCTACTTTGTAAAATGCTAAACGGCTATCGCCTGCTAGCAAACATCAATTCAGTTACGAGACAGTACCGTATATGGCAATTACATTGTTGTAATGTTATATAATAATGCGAGTGAGTGAATTATGTGTAGGCCTGCCGGTACGCCAATTGATTGGTTAATGCAATCATCAATGTCAAGCTGTCTGTCAAAAGCAGAAACAATATTGTACAATATTTAAACGTAAATGCGTTTTAATCATACATTCTTCATACATTCTCAAGCATTTACATTGTATTATTTTTTTGCCATCATCTAAAGCGCTAGAAAAGCTTATTTATTTTTTCCTATTTCCTTGACAGGCTATAGTATGTTTGCTATTGGAGTTGGTGTTATGGTGTTTGGATACTGGAGACTTTTTAAATGGAATAGAGAAAGGAGGTAATAATCGCCTTATTGGATTAAGCCGACAATAGACTCAGGGGTATATGGTCAGGCTCTTTGTGGCCATAACGGCAGTTTTCAGGCATAATGCATTGTAAATTATAACTAATGGTATTAGAAAACGTACATGCCTAACAGTAATTCCTTGTATTGATTGGTGTGCCATGTTTCACCTAGTAGTAAAACCCACCTAGATTCTGCAAACACTGCTCCTAGTATTCAATCTTTTGAATATCATGCTTTGTGGAACATGCACATAACTGTGGTTTTCCATGTTGCATAATCACTATTAAACTGAGGATGCATTTGCTTTGTGTATGTCTCAGACGGTTGCTGATTGAAGACCTAGAGGCCAGGATAGCCCTTCTACCTCTGCTGCAGGCAGAACATGATCGAAGGTGGGCCCAGAATACTACATACATATACTTCTTCAAAACTCCTGTTGCAGTAGACTGGTTATTTAAATTACTGGTGTGAACTGGTAAATGTGTCCTCACCAGAACGCTACGTATGCTGAGAGAAAATCTGGAAGAAGAGGCTATAATCATGAAGGATGTCCCTGGCTGGAAGGTAAAAGTTTGAAGGGGTAAATAAAAAAAACTATCTGAATAACATTTCCCACAGTCTGTGAATATGTTAACATTCTCTTTCAGGTTGGAGAAAGTGTCTTCCACACAGAACGCTGGGTCAGTCCTCAATCTGAAGAACTATTCAACCTACGGCCTCGTGAGCAATATTTGCACAAGCGCTTTGGATTTCAGTGGTATGTGTAGTGGCTTTCCACCTCGACGCAGTCCCAACGGTCTCCAATTGGGACTCACATTGTGTGGACTTAAGCTCATGCTCAATTCAGCTTGTAAATGTTCAATAAAGTATGTTTCTCTCATAATTGGTATACCCATTATTTAGTTATTTACAGCTATCCTGACTGCAGTGTGCGAGCTTAATCTTTACATTTTCCCCAGTTGACATGGAAATGAAGTGCATTATACTCAAGATGTTAAAATGTTAACTTCACCCACTGCATAATTCTGAAAAATGCCAAAAAGTAGTTGAGCAGTTTGAGGGGGACCCCTTCCCCCAATAAACATTTACATTTGATTGTGGTGCACTAAAGGATAACTCACAAGACAGCAACAATGTTGGGGGATTTTGTTCTAAGACACTAAAGTTTAATGTTTAGTGTTCAAGCCTACTTGTGTTGAGCCTATTGAATTATTACAAAATGACCAGCATCTGCACTATCGCCCCTACTCCATCTGCGCTTGTGTACAGGAAAGCTTGTTGCACCAATGGAAGCACGACCACCATAGACCGCACGCTTTGTCAAATGGACGTTAACTAGACAAGAGGCCAACTTGTCAGTCCATTTGGAGAAGGGGTACGAACGAGGAGTGTGTCCCCAAGGATTGAGGTTGAGGATAATTTGCTTAGTAGTGCAGAGAGCTTATTCCAATTGCTTGTCCACAAATTACTTAAAATACATTTCAGAATGACATGGTCTTTGGTCATGCCATCTATCTTGAATTGTCATTTGTATTAAACTGATGAAAAATACCCAATAAATTACCTTACGTTTCTGCACATCCTATAGCTCGTTGAGATTACTTAGCAAAACCACAATATCTAAATTTCTATATATAAATTAAACTTAGTTCAACGTAGCTATTCAACTCATCTTAAGTCACTGTCCAAAATGTCTTCCTGCACCAATGCACCAGATTCAAATTAATGGGTTATTAGAAGCCTGATCAACTATTCATGTCAATCAGGTGTTGGAGCAGGAAGACATTTAACTGGGCAGTTGACCTCGCTGTCCTTGGACTGACTCCCATTAACAGTCCACTATGACTGAAAGAAATAATGCTTGCCAAATAGCAGTTCTCAAGCATTAAATATTTAGGGGTGAAATCAATGAAAGTTCAGGACAGCTCAGCCTAGCTTTCAGCTGGAAGACTTCAAACCCCCCCATTATGTCACATTAGAATGCATTAACTGCAAACTGGTCTATACCTAAAAATGTGAAGCCATTGTACGATTTGGCTGTTTAATGGACATGTAGGTTACTGGGCTGCAGTTGCAGGAGGCACATTTCATTTAACATTCAATGCCATTTAACCATTGTACCACATCAGAAGTTTCTTTAGCCATTTAGACAATGAAACATCTAAAAATGTTCTACATCCAAAAATGTTACAAGTGTGTTTCAATCTTTGTTTTAGCCAAACTGGTGTTATCAAATGTACTTCAGTTATATAGAAAGCATTTACCAAGTACCAAAATATTTTAATTCCAATTTGATAGTCAGCTTACTATCCTAGTCCTATTTTGACTCCATTACAGATTAGTACTATTGAGCAAGTGCATGTAGAATGAATGACTCCATTCATAGAAGTGGAATCAAATTGCAAGAGGGTTTTAATTTGTACATGTCCTGAACTTGTTTTTGGTTGGTTCACACTTGTCACATAAAGATTGTCCTTAATGAGGCACAAGGGTTGTTAGTCATCTTTTGCTTTGATTCATTAAAAGTTGAACAAACATTTTAAACATTGATGCATTAATGTTCCATACAATACCAATTTTGAAGAAGAATCAATATAGGATATGTATTCATGGCCATTTTATTGCCTTTTGTCACCACAGTTTCAGCACATTTACAGAACGCAAGTTATTCCAGCCCCTTGGAATCCTATGCTAGCCAGTCATCTTGAGCGGTCCAGTCAACACTGGAGTACTGGCCAGATGAGCCTGAAGGGAAAGAGGTTTTATAACCCAACACTGCTTAGTGTAGATACAAGTGTGCTGACTAATATTTACCCATCAGCTGCTATTTGCAGCGATCAGCACTACAGCAGGTGATTATTCCCCTCTGGCACAGGTTATCCAATTGGCACCAGTCATCTCATCCTAAGAAAGTAAATAGCAATATTAGAACAAAGCTGTACTTTTTCTAAAGACAAGCCACTGAAAGTCATGCAGCCATTTTGACCCAGGGAGAGAACAGAATACTCAAGACTGACACCCACCGCTTATTCATACTAAAGCAGGAAGGGGGGTGAGGGGCAGACAACTAAGTACATTAAGGGCTTGTCAGTTAAATTGTGACAGGGAGTTTGAACAAATCTCAGAAGCTAATTCAGTGGACTGAATTCAGACAACACCCATGACTGAAGGGGCATCAATGCTCTTTGGTGGATTCAGAGAAGCTGGTGCACCAAAAATCCATGGATTGTTATTCTTCAGACGTGTACAATAGCCAATATCAAGGTCATGGAACATCTCTAGGTGACATTTGAAGCATTGGACTTAACAGCAACTAACGGCAAGGTCATGAAAAAAAAATGAGAACTTTTGAGTTTAAGGATGTGAGCAAAGCAAAAGGAGTTTTTACCTCACGTGAACTGGCCTATTGATTCTCCACATATGTACTAGGCAAGAGAGCAGCTTTCCTCTCTGATGAGCACTTGTTGGTAGGCGCAACACTTCACTCCAAGGACTTGTAGGTTTTTGAAGTAGCTGACCTCTTGAACGCAATGAAGCATTAAAATAACCATAGACCACCTTTTTTGCCCAGTATTACCATGCCCTACTTGAGGACACGTACCACCTCAGTAGAGGTATGGCTGCACTGTGCTGGGTTTACAGTCAAAAGCTTTTGCTAGTTAGTATGGGCAATCAAGTTAGTATATCATCCAATTGTAATTTGATGAATGTTAAAATTTAAGGGTAACAGTTTTATGGAACTTCAAAAGTTAATTTAGTCTCTAGTTAAAAGCAATGATTTCCAGGCAACACGAATAACAGCCCCTGTTAGCGCTCTTAGCAGCAAGCTCTTCCATGAGGTATTTTTGACAGGCACAAGAATCAGATTAATTTTCCACAAATTGTTTAATAGGCTCCATGAAGCCAAATTCACAAAGGAAAAGATCAGTTGAAACTTGATGATACAAAGAACAGAAAGTACAAAATTGCTCCCGGCAGGGATATTTTTGGGAGGCGAGTTACATTTGACGGTGATCATTTATACAAGTTGTGTCCAATTTACAGCACATTTAAAAATGCAGACGTTGAGCAGAGCAAAAAAATACCTTGGACAGACTGTAGCATGCTGCAATTTGCAACTTCATGAACAGCTGGCCACTTCAGGTGTGTAGTTCACCAGTCTGAAAGGAATTCACTTTTTTTGGGAAACTGAACATACAGAACCCTCAGCTAACTTAAGTATTTAAAATAAAAATACTGCTGAGGTATTGCTCTTTATTAGCACTAAAAGGAATGTAGTATAAAATCCAAAAAGTCTGTTTAAGCATGATGTCTTTCTCGCTCAGTTTAAAACTTGGCAGGAGGTAGGTCAGACAAAATAAACTGAAAGAAAAACAAAAAGTAAACAAGCCCCATTGGATGCCTTAATAAATCAAGAATGAAATATTCAGTGCTGGGGTAAGAACAGGGCCGAGTGTTTCTGGAGGTGGCTGATCAAAAAAAAATAAAGCCATGTTTGCCAATTTGCAATTTACAGCACTAATTACACTTATAGCAAGGTGGTAGAGAAAGACTGCCATAAGAGCAAATAAGACGCACCCTCAAGCAAGGAAAGCATCTTCAACTAACTTTTCTGAACATGGTTGGTCAAGGAGGGCCATAATTCATGGCTACATTTATAGATAGTTGAACTACTAAAACAGAATAAACTACAAAAATAAATTCAACAATAACACGTGGACATGTTTCTTGAGGAGCGCATCTTTTAAATACAGCCAGCCAAGTGATGATCTTGAATCAGGGAGATTTTTAGTCGTGTGCAGCTGAGGATAAGAAGTGGGCACACAGGTAAAGACACTGAAAGTTCAAACAGTCGAGTCTGACATTATCCCACCTAACAGAACAACTCCTTAAGCAAAGGGGCTCCACTAACTGAGACTTGACGTTTTAGTAACTTGTACCCCTGCCCAGTTAACGATCGGTAGAAATTTGGTGATTGGACCGTGGAATCTTAAAGACGGCACATCTACTTCAACTTTGAGAGCTTGTTGTACCAGGTGCAAGGATAGCTGCCACTGCATATCAGTTTTATATCTTTTCGCACATATTGCAACATTTTTAAATTTGCCTCCTTCGGTTTCAAAATTCAGTCTCATTTGGTGTGAAGTTTCAGAGTGGTGCAAGCCCCAAGATTCCTAAAAACACTGTTGAAGCTTACCGTAGCTGTCGTATCCATCTCTGTAGGATCCCCCAGAGCGGTCCCCATAGCCACCCTGTCCCCTAGCATTACGAGAAGAATAACATTGTGATTAGATTACTGAATTAGATTGCATTTACAAATAAAAGTGAATTCAGGATAACTTCTTACCTATTATCTCTGTATCCACCACCGGAGGAGTAGCCACCACCGCCGCCACTCCTGTAGCCACCACTTCCGTAGCTCCTGTCTCCACCGCCGCCGTAACTCCTATCGCCACCATAGCTTCTGTCACCGCCACCATAACCCCTGTCACCGCCACCATAGCTTCGGTCACCGTAACTCCTGTCGCTACTGTATCCTCCGCCGCCTGAGATGAGGTAAGTGCAAAGGATCAGAACAAATCAAAAACACCAAAATGTGTACAAGGTAAGCAGGGCGTGACCAAAAGCAAATGGAGTGGGGTAACAAACCACTATGCAGATTGCCAGCCCATACCTCATCAAGTAAACGTTCCCACCTCTACCTCTTCCCCCACCATAGCCTCCTCCAAACGAGCCTCCCCGGGAGCCTCTGAAGCCTCCGCCTCCTCCTGAACGACCACCACCCTTTCCTGCTTCATCAACGCGGATGGCTCTGCCATCCAGAGTCTGAAAAATAATTTGGTGCATTAGTTTTGCACAAAATAGCTTTGAGACAAACATGTATATAGTTCAAAACCACCATACAGTGAGTTATAATTTAACATCCACATATTGATTATAATTTGAGATTCTCTAAATTTGAATGAAAGCTTACTTTGCCATTCATTCCCTCCAGTGCATCCTTTGCATCCTCTGCATTGTCGTACTTCACAAAGCCAAACCCACGTGACTTTCCCGTCTCCTTGTCTCTGATGACATCGACTGCAAAATACATGTTCGAAGAAGTTTAGAATATAATAAAATTGTGCAACATAACCCAACTTAAACCCATGTGCATTAGCTCACCTTTTTCGATGGTTCCGTATTTAGAGAAAGCTGCCGCTAACGACTCTTCCGTGGTGTCGAAGCTCAGGCCTCCGATGAAAAGTTTCCCTTCGTCAGACATCTTACTTAAAAGGAAAAAAAGGAAAATGTTAATGTCTGTATTTAATACACTACAATTAAAAGTTGAATCGTTGAGGGGGGCGAGAAATAATGTGCGACACCACTGCTTTAGGCCCCATTATAGTATATTCAGTTTATAACCAGCACGCTGCATTCACAAATGTAATATTATGTTGGTTGTCCTGTATCTCATAACGCATTTGTGGTCAACTATAGATAAATAAACAGTAGTCACCATACTAAGTCTAGTCATGGCGCATGAGGTGAGGCCG
The DNA here is from genome assembly GCA_025399935.1 of Amblyopsis rosae. NCBI lineage: Eukaryota > Metazoa > Chordata > Actinopteri > Percopsiformes > Amblyopsidae > Amblyopsis > Amblyopsis rosae. Next base: position 8,857 of record JAODTR010034177.1, on the reverse strand, counting down.
GAGGCCTACAATGTTAGCTTATGGCTACTACTAGCTAGCATTGAAGACAAAATGCCTCGGCGGCGCCATTTTACAACACGTTCATGGCCCTCACAATTTTATGGCCTTGCTCGTCCCGTTCAAGATAATCGTCCAAATGTGTTACAGAACACGACGTGCTCGTAGTCTATTTCTATGTGTACTTTATATTTAACTAGATAAGTCAGTTTCGGCAAGTCGAAGCTATCAAGGACGTTCATTTTAGTTCTCGGTACTTTAGACGAAAGCATGGTCGCCTAAAACACCGACAAGCAAATCACAACTAGTTTATTATATACTAACCCACAAGTAGTAGTATTGTATAATTTGTTATCAAACACGACGCATTGGTATTTTAAAAAACATGTGTACGGCATTACTCAGGTATATATACTCAGTTGTACCACCATTAAATAATAATATAGAATAATTTAGATTTCGATGGTTGAAACTTAAACATGGTGGCCAATGTATCATAATGCAACCACTTTGTTAACCATATTGTTATCCCCGTATAAAACAAGGTTAATACATACCTTTCGCTAGCAGACTGAAGACGACGTTGACTGGAACTGCAGATCGACGAAATGGGAGGAAGGAAAGTGCGCGCTCTCCTTTTCAGTCCCAGTATTTAAATTATATGAAAAGGGGTGGGTTCGTTTTTAATTATGCAGACCAGCGTCTGCCAACTCAACAAGTCGTTTCGATACGTCATTTAAATATTTAAACATAGGCTACTGTGGCGATATTGTGGTAAAGCAATAAAATGTATCTCTTCAAATCAGGCATCAATGTAATGTGGTGTGGAAAATACAAACGTTTTACATGTTCAGATTCATGTGCGAATTAATCTGTATTTGATAGTAGCCTAGGCTAGCCTTTGACTTGGAAGAGAACACGAACATGCTTTGTGTCCATATCAGGACATCATATTACGTTCACTAAGCTTTGCCTCAGGCGTTTACGTTTGTATTTCTATTGTTCTCTATATATCCCTATGCCAATATATAGTTAGGGTCAGTCATTCCCATATTGAGAAAATGAAAATGGTCTATAGGTCAGCCTATATTACAACAATTGTAGGCTATGCGCTGTTTCACAATATCACCCCTGTATATTTAATTTCCTATAGTAGGCCGCCTAGCCTATAGCCTATCTATAGCCTATACATAAACTATATTACACTCTCACAGTCCTTGTTTTCACTGCCATGTTGTAATAACATATGGCCTAAGTTTCCACATAAGAGGTGGCTTAGTGAACATTTTGACAATCAGAAAAAACCTTAGGGTTTCATGGGGAGTATCATGCTGTAGCCCATAGGCCTATCAATATATATTGGGTCATTCCTGTTACTTCCTGTTATGCAGTAACATTTTGTACTTATAAAGTTTGGAAAACAAGTTTAGCTGTCAGGAAAATACATTGGTCCAGCTCAGGCACTTAAATAATATAAATTATGGGTGGAATATTCATAATACATAGACCATGACATTATTCCACCCTGTTAGACACATTTACATCGTTAACACAGAATGTTAATAATGTAAATGTTTAACAATATTCATATTTTCTTAGATACCATGTTCCTTATTCAATTACATTATGTTTTTATTCTTTAAATAACAACAAAACAATTATATATGTATATAATTTGTTTATTTTGAACCATGTACTTCATGCCTAACAGGGTGGAATTGAATATGACAAGAGTGATATACTCAAACAGTCAAGCATTATTTTGTTATAGTGACCACATGGCCAGTTGTTATATCCTTTACTGAAATAATATTTATAGTTTAATCCACAAATATATATAAAATCTAAAAATATAAATTAATCAGTGTAAATTATGTATTTACACTGATTTGATTTACACTGAATTTATTTTCTATAATTTCTATTGGAGCCTGATAGGTTCATAATCCTAACAGGGTGGAAATATTTGAGCTAAATTAGCCACATTTCTGTGAGCGATCAAGATTTAGATAGCTAACCTACATATAAACATAACTTTTATAACTATATCAAATATGTTTTTTTATGTTTATTATCAGACCAAATTATCTTCATAATTTAGAGGGTGGAACTTTAAGAGTGTGACAAGCAGATTAGCATAATTAAACTTGGAATCCAAATATGAGTGAAAGTTTATGCTTACCTCACTTTGTGCCTTTGACATCTCTCCAAAATTACAATGTACATTCCTGATTATGGCCTCAATTTAATTGTAGTCTTCTTGTTTTTAGAAGGCGAAAACTACAAACTAACAGGATGGAAGATCCCTCCAGGGACAAACAAAAAACTATGAAAATGTTAAGAAATAAATATAATTTCCTATGGTATACATGAATGTTTAAAGAAACATGGTCTATAAAACAATTAAAGAATATTTTGAGTATTAATTTGATGGCTTTTAGTTCATGTGGAAGTTGGTTATTTTGCACTGGGGACATGGTCAAGTGGAATACATACCAAACAGGTAATTAAAAAATAAAATAATACATGTAGGTGCATTATTCATTTTATATCATAAAAAAGATCTAAATCTCGGATTTGAGCCATTTGTTATAAATATTTGCCACATTTTACAAAACATATGAGGAAGTAATTCACTGGGACAGAAATGTTACTACATAACATGAATGACAATTTTGTTCCAAGTCTATTTCAGACAATCAGGCAAAACTCTAGGTTTGCATAAAGGTCTATACCATAGTCTTTATCCAGACTGTAAAATGTGAACAAGATATCCCCCACTGCCCCATAAAGACCCTCTTCCTCAGAAAGACCGTCCTCGCCTTCATTGTAAAAATGGAAATATAGGCCTACCTACATTTGTAAGTGTGACAGAGTCATAGGCTAAAATGTTGAAATTCAGGCGGGGTTGGGATTATTCAGCGTCCCTTTTATTTACACAAAGCATCGGTGACAACCCCCCATGTATAGTGGCGACATTGTGAGTATGACATTACCATTCAATGAAAGGCTGGCTGTTAAAATGTAAATCACGATGAGTAACTCAAGTAAAGCAAGCCAGGTATCAATTGGGGAATTAAGACAATTCTTTAATATACCAAAAATGACATGGTTTGCAGGGAAATAGATTTAAAATTATGCCTAAATAGCCTATGTTCTACATTCTTTTTCTCTATATTTTGATAAAAACTATTTTAGGCACAAAAAAAAGTGTTTTTTATACACACACACACACACAGTGGCTTGCAAAAGTATCCATACCCCTTGAGCTATTCCACATTTTATCACGTTACAACCACAAACATACATTTATTTTATTGGGATTTTATGTGAGACCAACACAAAGTGGCAAATTATTGTGAAATGGATGAAAAAAGTGACACATGGTTTTTAAACAATTTTTACAAACAAAAAAACAAGTGTGGCGTGCAGAAGAATTCAACCTTTTGCTGCCATCACAGCTGCAAGTCTATTGGGGTATGTCTCTACCAGCTTGATAGATTGGATTGAGAGTCTGTGAACAGCAATTTTCAAGTCTGGCCAGAGATTCTCAATTGGATTTTGACTGGGCCATTCTAACACATAAATATGCTATGCTATTAACCATTCCATTGTAGCTCTGGCTGTATGTTTACAATCATTGTCCTGCTGGAAGGTTAACCTCTGCCCCAGTCTCAAGTCTTTTTGCAGATTCTCTTCTAATATTGTCCTGTATTTGGTTCCATCCAGCTTCCCATCAATTCTGACCAGCTTTCCTGTCCCTGCAGAAGAAAGGCATCGTCACAGCATGATGCTGTAGCCACCATGTTTCACGATGGGGATGGTGTGTTCAGGGTGATAGGTATTGTTAGTTTTCCGCCACACATAGTGTTTTGCATTTTGGCCAAAACCTTCAATTTTGGTCTCCTCTGAGATTTTCAATGCTTGTATATTTTTTATAACCTAACCCTGCTTTAAACTTCTTCACATCTTCATCCCTGACCTGTCTGGTGTGTTGCTTGGGCGTAATGGTTCTGTTTGTTCACTAATATTCTATAACAAACCTCTGATGTTTTAACAGAACAGCTGTATTTAATCTATATATTCTATAGATTACAAACAGGTTTATTTACTAATTAGGTGACTTTTGAAGGCAACTGGTTGCAACAGATTTTATTTAGGGGTATCAGAGTAAAGGGGGTTGAATAAATTTGCATGCTACACTTTTTCTAAATACATTTAAAACCATGTATCTTTCCTTCCACTTCACAATTATGTGGCACTTTGTGCTGGTCTATCACATAAAATCCCAATAAAATAAATGTATGTTTGTGGTTGTATGGGGTATGAATTATTTTGCAAGCCACTCTGTGTGTGTGTGTATATATATACACACAGTATATATATGTAGGCTATATTTCCTATTTATTTTCATGTAGGCATATGATAAAAGCTTATAGCCTATCTTTAATTTAACATTTTCATTTTTTATTTTCAAAAAAATACAAAGCAGGTTGATACAGCTTTTGATTCACATTATTCATAGGTGTGTGTGTGTGTGTGTGTGTGTGTGTGTGTGTGTGTGTGTGCAAGCGGGGTGAGGGGCTATATCAGCCTATTCCTTGAGCAAATGACACCACCTTCAGCCTTCCTCACTGTGTAGGACATACTCAGATGTCCATAAGCATACATAACTTTTAATCAATTAGGATATGGCAAAAAAAGTTTTATTTCCTAATTTATTTGCAGTCATTACAGTTAAAACCATTTGACATTACATCCTGATATCAAGCAGCAGTTGTGCAACAGCCTGCCTATCCTTTCTACCACACTGAAGACAACATAAACATTGCAATATGTTTTAGACTGGGGTTGAAATAAAGCTTGTAATGCATATAACTAATTTGTGCATTTTCAATGTTAAAGGCAGAGTCAGTCATTCTCTAAAACGCCTGCTAACTTTGAGCTCAAACCCAAACAATATCTCTCCGCGACCCTCTGCGGTGCTGCACCACACATTGAAACACATTGTGAATCAAAGCATAGTACTGCGGGTTTATTGATGTGAGCGGTGTTTGCCACTTTGTGTAGAAGTATGGATTATTTTTTCAACACGCAGAGAATGGTAAAATAGCAGAGGAGAAATTTGTTAAATTTGACAACAACATTTGAGCTTACAATTAGCTTGCAATAGCTGACTATACCTTTAACATGACTTGACACTGAACAATCATAGCTGCACAGCATGGTTTTAGGAGGTTACCAGAAGCATCAGGCTCAGATTCGTGTCAACGTAAGGAATCTAAGAAGGAATGTACAAATTGTTCCATCTGAAACATCAGAGGATTAACATCACACATTAAACATAGGGCTTGCTACAGTACCATAAAATGGCTGATACAGGCAGGTCAGATTGAACAGATAACTTAGTTGGAGGAGTCCACAAATCTGGCTTTACAGCCTCAGGTTGTGTCTGTGCTGGATGTTGCCCAATAGATCCAATTTTACTTGCACACAAACTCCATTCTCTCCACTACACTCTCGGCTGGCACAGATTCTAACATTCCCTCCAACTTAATCTCAGACATGACAGCATACTGCCAGGTCAGTGGTTTCCCAATAGGCGCAGTTGAGAGACCTCACAGGTTGGTGGAATGTCTTTCTGGGCTTTTTGAAGCATATAGGGTTATGATGATGATGATGATGATGATGATGATGATGATGATTATATAGGCACATCATGATGCATATAATATAGTCTCATGATGCATATGCTGCTAAACACTTGTATTTATGATGTATTAACCTATTTATCTGGCCATATCTTTTCATCATGTCTGTCTGTAGCCTACATATATTTTAGTAGCCTACCACACATACAGAAATGTGAATCCAAGCTCAGTCTCTAGGCTAGTATATCAGCTGCTAAAACAAAACAGCGCAAAAGGTCTTTTACAACAGTGACACCTTGTGACCTGCTTAGGATACTTACCGCCCGGTAGCCTAATGGTGTTCATTCGTGCAGTTACCTCTCATATGATGTTGTAGACTACTTACAGTAGCCTACAGGCTACCGTAGCCTACTGTAGCCTGTAGGCTACTGAACTCAATTGCACAATATATTAATATTCACAATGGCACAACAGCATGTGACGTCCACTAACGAATGGAATTGCTATGTGTACAGTTGGCCACTAGATGTCGTATAGTTATATTCTAGGTAGCTAAACTTTTTCACATCAAGTTTAACTGCACCCCAGCTGTCAAAGTTGTGCTTTTGAAGTTGTGTAATGGCTACACAACCTAAAATCACAAAATGCCTCTAGGAGCTGAGTGAGGAAGGAGCTGGGGGTGGCTCATTAACATTAAAGAGATAGGAAAGTGGTTATAACATTTAAATGTGGTGACGTACGATCATAGAGTCCCTCTGTTGATTTTTAACGGATGACGTTGCTCTGTTTTCAGCCCAAATACCGATTTTTATAAAAACGGGAAATTTATAAATATCAACACTTCAGCACATCACAGATCAATCATTTTATTTAATTTAAGGTTAAAAAAAAAAAAATTGCAATCCTTTGAAAGTCGGAAGTCGATATGAGTTGACATTGCCAACTTCCAATCTGTGTCCCAGTGGGGAAAACATGGACACCCAAAGCAAATTGATGTTCATGGCAAGTCTCTAAACTTTAGCAAGCATCTACCAAAATAGCTATAATTTTTGTCTATTTGTCCACAGTGGAGAAACGCGCAGAGCAGCTGATTTTAACGCATTATCACACTAATAGAGACGGAAGACGGACATTTGTTTCTGCCAAATTTCAGTGACACTGACGACGTGTTTAAGTCGGCGAACTCGGGCTTGAGAAGTCGTGCCCGAGTTTCTGACGCTCATTTTTCCGTGTCCAATGTCGTTTTTCCCGAGTTCCGAGTACAATGGATTGCACCATGCCGTTGTACCATTGAAAGCCAGCCAAGACCTGGCGTGATTTTTAACAGATATGACGTGTAGTTCTGTTTTCAGCAATGTGGATTTTTATAAAAACGTGAATTTTGTCAATATTAACACCAGAATATCGCATATCAATCATATTAATTTGTTTACAGCTAAACAAAAAACACAGTTTAGGGTGTAGTTATACCTTAAAAACAAGCCATCTTATCTTAGAAGCCGTTTTCATGGTTTGATGCAATCTTCGACAGCTATATAGGATAACTTTTTATAAATAAATGACAAAGGAACTATACAAACACAACAGGTGTGTCATGTAGAATATTTTGATGTTGGGATGGACTACTCAATAGTTACATAGTATCTCTGTAGTGCTGTGGCTCACATTCTTCACTACCCCTCCCCCTACAGCTCTTATAAGGTCACATTTCTACCCCCTCCCCCCTCCGCTCTCTCTCTCTTTCTCTCTCTCTCTCTACCTCTCCCTCTCAGCATTTGAGCATGCCCCCTTCCCCCTTTCATACATAATTTACAGTGATGCTCCTGTTTCAAGGCAGTTCCCAACCAGAGGGGTTTGCCATAGAAAAACAGTCATGGCACAGTGAATTATTAATGCCCTAACTGCTTTTAAATGCAAAGCTTTGCAATTAGGCTATTTATCAAACTCCCTATAGGTCTTTATGGATACATCTGTATGTGTGATCATCAGCGTCAGATCATCAGATCATCAGTGAACAAGTCTGATGGAATATGCTTTAAGTTTAATTGGTGGTGGAGGATCTGTGTGTGGTGGGTGAGTTGGTTGGGGTTGGGGTGGAATTTGTGAGGTGTCGATCCAGACTGATCGGTTAGGTTGTATTTCACGGGTGATTTTGGACAGAAAGACAAAACCAAGGAGTACATTTATGCATGCAAACATCGCTATTTTGTACTTAACATCATTATCACCTGATTTATCATCTCTTAATTTGACAAAAAGTGTAAATTAGTTTACAATCGCTTACAACACCTTTAACCAGACTATTTAATCCTTGTCTATACGATTTGTCTACAGTACTGGTGCACTGAAATTCATAGAAACAGGCTTACAGTTAATGTAATAAGATACACTTGTATATTCCCTACTTTGACACCTCTGTGAAAAGAGCCAACACGTCTTTATGTTACGGTGATTCTACAGACAAGAATGAAAAGAAACTATACCACTCCAGATGTGTTATGCATTACAGACACAACACATCTGCTACTTGTCATTTGAAAGGTAGCTGTCCTCATTTATATACCAAAATAATTAATTAAGGAGGGTTTAGGAGGAGTGGATTAGGTTAAAGGTTTGGAATTTGTGCCCATATCCTTTTTTAAATGTACATATTTACATTTTTGGAAGACATTTTTTTTTTATGATCAAAGAACTTGGCAGACCCCTGCAGTAACTCTTAGGAACCTAGGGGTCTCAGATCCTCTGTTGAAGATCTCTGTTCTAGAGTAATACCTGTGCTGTCATTTTGTTGTGTATACACATTTGTATCTTAAGTGCTAGTAATTTCTTCAGTCTGAAAAAATTCCTCTTTTTTGGTTAAGTGCCAATGCAAATTTGTTGACAATTTAATCCAAAACAAAAGACATTGACTCATCAGTCCTTAAAGGTGTCAACATGTTACATCAGACAACTTTTGAAGAAATGTAGCTGGTCCCGGACTAGCCTACAATACAAAGTTCCAATGCTGACTTTATTCAATGCATGACTTTTCATGGTTCAGAACTATTGATATATAGTCCTCCATATTGTTTGAGTCAACAAATGAATATTAATTTAAACTTAATTAGTAATATTAATTTAAACATAAAGATTAATTTACTATGGCAATGTGGCTGTCAAATCTTATGAATTATTATCTGAGTGAGAGCTTAAATTATTGGTCATTCCCA
>JAODTR010034166.1:1486-21107 GCA_025399935.1 Amblyopsis rosae | reverse complement strand
AATGTTTGAATAATGTTGCGAGTTATTGTGAACGCGTTTAATAAAGTTTGACTGACTGACTTATCTGACTGTTTTTTTTTTCGCTTAATAATGCACCTTATAGTCCGGTGCGCTTTATATAGGAAAAAATATCGGATATAGACCATTCATTGACAGTGCGCCTTATAATCTAGTGCGCCCTATCGTGCAAAAAATACGGTACTCAAATTAATCACACCCCAATACTATTTGCATCAACCTACATTTATTTTGACTGTAAAGGAGAGCCAGGACGAATGAAACACCTGAGGAATGAAGCAATTTTCTCCGAGCCCATACATGTGTAATTTGTCAAACTCTTGTCTACCTGCAACACGCACCATGACCATATATTCAAATGATCACGTGGATACTGTTGGAATCTTGGTGGTTATTCTACACCAGTTCTTGCGTGCTCTGTCATTTGGTACACCTCAATGTGAACACATTTTCCACAAAAAAAAAAGAATATATATATATATATAAATATATAAATATAAAAACTTTAACACCATGTTACGGTTTGTTGCATCGCAGCTTGCTGTAACAATATCATTAACAATGTAGATTCATGTTCTGACATACATTCATGTTTTCCTTTCATTAAATGTAATGTATGGCTTCACTTTAGAGTAGAGTACACTTACAGCTCGTTTAATTCCATCCATGCATGTGGGACACCTCCAGTTTAGTGACACCATATAACACCATTGTCCCCAGTAGTGAAGCCGGCGTTTGAACTGAAGAGCAGCTTTAATGTTAATGAGGCATCTGATGTGACGGTGCTCCTCTGACCTGCACCGTCAACGCTGGCCTGGCTCTCTCCCCAAATCCCATTTAACTCCCTTCTGCTAGGCCATGGCTCTATTTTAATAAAACAGCACATGTTGTATGTCTCCCTGTCACCTTCTCCGTTCTGGCTTCCAGAGTCCTCTTTTGATCTTTCCTTTTATTCATATGTTTTCTACAGCCATCTGGTAGAGATGGATAGTGAAGCAGGTGGAGGGATGAGAAGGGGTCATCAACTCTATTCTGATCTCTTCTGTGCAACGTAGCCAGTGGCAGGTAGATTGTAAAATGGGCTATGAGCTATGGGTCAATGAAATATGAAATGCTGCTCGGTGGGCAGCTAGCCCTGAATGAAATAGAAGAACGTGTGTCTTAAATGTACACTGAATTACACACACCACACAAAACACACGTGGCATAGCTGTCAAGAGCGAGATTAGCATCTGCAATAATCACACACTGTTGTTCCTGATGAAGGGATAGAAGATCTCCACAAGATGTTTCACATGTCTTTCTTTTCTGTGGATGCTATTAACATGGAAATGGCTTGATTATTTGGCAAGGAAGGAGTAGCTTATTGAAACATTCTCTCTGCCTTTCTTTCAGCTTCTTTATTGTGGAGTATCAAAACCAATTGCTTTGCTTCTAGATGTTATTCTGGTTGACAGACATATTCCCACACCCTAATGAGCTCACAAGATCGCCCTGCATTCCTCCACAGGACTATAAAATGGGCTTTGGCATTGCCGTGTCGGGGGGGCGTGACAACCCCAACGAAGACACGGGGGAGACGTCCATCGTGGTTTCTGATGTTCTGAAAGGAGGCCCTGCTGACGGCTTGTTGTTGTAAGTGCTGGTGTGTCCTTGACATAATATCAGCACGCAGGTCGAAAGTCAACTTTGAATGTCATGCATTTCACACATACCCTACCCTGTAGATTGAGCGGTATTAACCCACATGGATGTACATACTGGCACAACTTTGTAATATTCAGTATACATCTGTGGCATACAACTCAGTATTAACCTGTGTAATTGAATACAGAAGTTCTTAAAACAAATTATACTTAAAAATAGTTATTTTTCTTCCTATAGCTAAATGCTTATTGCCTATGACCAAATCAGCCGCCATGATGTAGCTAACACTGACTTCTTGTTTTTAGTGAAAAAGATAGAGTGGTTCAGGTGAATGCCATTAGCATGGATGGAGTGTTGCACTCTGTTGCTGTACAAACTCTTAGGAAGAGTGGCAAAGTAGCAAAAATTGTAAGTATGCAGTGTATTATTTGGGTGTTTTTTTGGGAATGGGGGGGGGATTCAACTGTTTACCACCATTTTACCACTGTTTGCCACATTACATATAAACATTACAGATGGGGATGCACTGATTGTGAAATGATGGGCCGATACCGATGTTTGAAATAACAATTTATCTGATAGCCAATGCGATGCCTAAAGTATACCATACGGCCAAACATTTCTCTCACAAACAAACCATATGTGCCATCGTATGCCATCATATGCCCTCATATATCCATGCCAGAGTTGTGACCTGCCAGGGGCTGTTATGTGTGGTATAGTCTATTCCATCCATTAGCACTACGTCACATAAGCATCTCTGCTAAACTTCTGATAGACCCCTGTAAGCTCCACAGCACTTTCCGGAAGAAAGGAAGTTTATTTTCTTTGGCTGTTAGCATTGTCACTCACAAGTCTGTATATGTTATTCCAGCGCAATGCTCCTGCCTACTTATTTAACAGCTTTACAAGACCTGCAAACAGCCAGAGTCGTGTTTCCCAACAAATTCCTCTGTATGAATGTAACATCCAAATTGAGATGTAGTTGGTTGTCGTGCATGTCAATAAAAATACCTCTACTGTCAAGTAGGCGGGTCATGACAGTTAGCCAGCGCTGTGTCAGCTTTATGTCTGGTCAGGGGTGGATCTTTTAAGGATTTTTTGGCTCAGCCAGGATTGCAGACCAAAATGTGTACTAGCCCGGCTAAAATGTTACTATCCCTGTATGTAACTCTATTTATAGAGTAAAGCACAGTAGTTCATAGAGCTGGGCGATATACCGGTATTTATTTATACCGGTATTTTTTTCAAAAGAGATATAACATTTGATAGATGGATAAAGATAGTGTAGCCTATTGCTAGCAGATAAACAAAACAATTAAATAAGCCTATAGCAAGGCTACTGCTCACTTTGCTGTAGCCTGCTGTGGCTCCAGAGATAGGCATAAGGACTTTAGTGGCTCTGCTATTGGCATGTCCCTTTGAAATGTGCATTAAATTAGAAATCGTTATCTCTATATCGCCATTGATGTACAGGCACAGGTTGGCGGTGTGTGGGTCTGGTTGGGTTCGGGTGGTTGATGAACGCATGTTTTTGTTTCTAATGTATCTAAAAATCAGGTTTCCTGTTTTCTCCCCCTTATTTTTCCCCCTCTTTGTTTAAATTGCCACGATTAGCATAAATAGCTTGTTGTTACCGCTATGCTAAACAATGGATGTACTGTAAGATATTTAACAAATGCATTTGCTTTTCAACACAGTCGATGCAACAGTATAGTTCTATGATTATAATGCAGTCTTGCAGAATCAATATAAAGTGAGATTTTCCAATTCTCTCGTTGTTTAGCCTTATAGATTGAGACCATTGTAGTATTTTTGTCAACTAGTCAAAGTAAAATGTGTTGAGTTTCAATGATAGTTTAAATGACATCATTACTAGGAACGTCACTATTTTGTTCCGTTTACATTGTATTTGCACAAATGTGTGTACAAAACAGTAAAACCTGTAATTGTTTTATTTTGATAAAAAAAGTATGTGCGTGACATCTCACATTTGGCATTGATGTAGGCCGGAACATTTAGCAAACATTTTAGAACCTAAATATATCAGGATATTATTTTTGGTTCATATCTCCCAGCCCTAGTAGTTCCTAAAAACGTTTTCTATATAGCCTGTATTTTCCCAGTATTCATGTTAAGTTATGTCTGCAGAATAGCTTTTTGCAAAATTCTTAGAATGAGATAACCTTTTTTTTTACTGAAAGTAAGTTACCCACCTATATACAAAGTGTAGGCTAAATTGGCAGTGTAATGGTAGGCTATTGTGCACACACACAAACATGCTAGCCTATACTATTAATTATATAGTGTAGACTATTAAGTAAGCATTGCTAGAATGCACCTAACATTAATGGAACTGACTTCACCATAGTCTACAGTAGCCTACCTGTTAGATATCACTGCTGCATAGCCCGCTGCCAGTAGGCCTAAAGTAAAGCAGAGCACTGAGCTAATGGAGGAAGACCTACACAGCTTTAACTGTACCAGAGGAAACTGCAGAAGATTAGGCTATATTTCATTGCGCTGAAAGTAACAGGCTGTTCTGCTTCCCCTGTCTGCTCTTTGCACCGAGCGGAGCATGGCTGTGGCAGTCCTTCTGACTTGCACCCACGGGCACTGTAGGCCCACGTGTAGCTCGAGTACCCACACAGGCTTTCTACAGGTAGGCATGTTTAACACCGCACCCAAGAGCACTGCATCACTCTGTGACCCGATCAGCACACGTAACGTCAACGAGGCGATTTATGATGGAACGTAAAAAATGTCAAGTAAAAGTATGGATCATTTTCACCAGCCCGTGCACCACACTCCCGACCGCACCAGCACAGTGCAAAGAATGATGCGTTTACGTTGTCTAATTTCTCCAACATCGGCGACTGGTTAAATTAGCTAGGAAAATCATTTTAGAGTAGAGACATGTACTTAATTGTTAATACAGCCTTTTTTATTAGGTATTCTCATTATGAGGGCATATTATCCTCAGTCACTTTGCAGTACTTCGCAAGCTTTACACAGTATAACTAACTCCCTTTAACTATATTGAAAAGGGCACTTGCCTGACGGACTAGTGACTCCAAAACTAGACCCTGTGTGTGCTACCGTAATACCAGCTAGCTGTAGTTTAGCATTTAGCCAGCATAAACTTAATGTGACACAACAGATTAACATTGGCCACTGCCATCAGCGAATGTCACCGTATACACCGATGTACGGCCGGTATATTGGTGCATCCCTAGCGACAGACCTGTGTTTAATTGATGTTGAGAAGCTGTGGCTGTTAACTCTTGGGCTCCTTGCTTGTCTTCATAAGCTGTGTGCTCCCCTGACAGACAGTCAAGAGAGCCAGGAAGGTTCCGGTCACGCAGAACCGCCAGGCGTCACCCAACGACCGCGTGTTCCACAACGACTACGACGAGGACTACAGCTACCAGCCGGACCACCGTGGCGTGTACAGCGGGCGGGGCCGGGACCACAGCCAAGAGAGGGAGCGAGCGGTGGGGGGCTACCTGGACGACTACGACAGGGACTACGTCCGGGCCGAGCGAGGCCGGAGCACAGAGAGAGAGTTCAGCCCCGACCGGCAGTACAGGAGAGACGGCAGCAGGGGGCGCACCTTGGAGCGCGAGCGCAGCCCTGACCACCGCTACCGCAGCGACAACCGGCTGGACCGCGACTACAGCCCCGACCGGCGGTTCCGCAGCGAGCGGGCGCTGGACCGCGACTACAGCCCCGACGGGAAGTACCGCAGTGACAACCGGCTGGACCGTGACCCCAGCCCCGAGCGGCGTTTCCGCGGCGACAGCCCCGAGCGCCACCGCGGCCAAAGCCCCCGGCAGCCTCTGGCCAACGAGCGGGACGGCCGGCGGTACGAGGACAAGGTGGTGCGCGCCAACAGCAGGGACCGCCTGGACAGCTCGCCCTCCCCTCCCGCCATGCCCCTCCCAATGCCACGCCCACCCCGGGACCTGGAGCCCCTGGAGAAGCCCATCAACGTGCTGCTGCTGAAGAACAGACCCAATGAAGGTCAGACACCCATACTGTACTCCCTGTGTGTCCTTCAGCCACTTAGTGCTATAGAGAGCCTAAGTCACTTTCAGATTATGGGACCTTAGTTTGGAAAAAATGTGGTTTTTTTTATCCTTTATGACACGAAGTACACATATGATATGTGTTTATTTAAAAGATATAAAAATATTTAAAAGATTCGCAGTTTGTCGTAAAACTATAACATAGCATTACGTTTTGTGTGTTACCGCTCAGTGAACTACATATTTCGTCTCGCACAACATACGCCACCAAAACAATGCTTTTGGGTGGTGAGGCGAGAACGTCATGACGTCACTTACATGACTTATGGGTTTGTGATCTTACTAATTTCGTATTTTCAGTCTTACTGTGACTGCGACTTTCTTGACATGAAAACTGTCCTTTTAAATAGTGAAACATCTATGTGTACTTCGTGTCACAAAGCAAACAAGATCAAAACATTTTTTTTTTCGATTCTTGCCATTGACGACAATACATTTATTTTTATTTATTTATTTTTTTTTTACTAAGGTCCCACAATGCATAAGTTACATAGACTCTCTATTGGAGGGGCATGTCTATCAGTTACACAATCAATGCACTGCTTTTGAAGTCTTTACGTAAACTAGCGCTGTCAGACGATTAGCAAATCGCATATTTTTACCTGTTCAAAAACGTACCTTTACCTTTAATTTTCCGTCAGTCCATGTTTGTATTTATTTTTAAAATAAATTGTGATTAAATGTTTTAATCATCTCACAGCCCTAATGTAAATCCATACTAGTTATAATACACCAGTAAAGTATTAGAATATAAGCGAGGTACATTATGAATATGAATAATATAAGATGTACTGCGTGTTGTTGCCTGTGTTGACACATGGTTTTCCTCTGTTAGAGTATGGTCTGCGTCTGGGCAGCCAGCTCTTCATCAAGGAGATGACCAGCACAGGCCTGGCCAACCGAGATGGAAACCTACAGGAAGGCGACATCATTCTTAAGGTAACCTTTGTGGAAGCGTATGCTGTTTTAACATGGCATCAAATTGTCATAGTGATAGTAATTAACCGTTAGGATCCAGCTGATAACCGTTAGGATCCAGCTCTAAGAAAAAGGCTACATTAATTGAAACATGACCAAAATATTTCGTACAAACTCACTATAAAAGCCTGTTCTGTCCCTAACAATGGAACTGTTCCACTGATACTGCGGCTGTTCCTCGTCCTCTCAGATCAACGGCACCGTGACGGAGAACTTGTCCCTCGGCGACGCAGGGAAGCTGATCGAGAAGTCTCGCGGGAAACTACAGCTGGTGGTGCAGAGAGACCGGCGGCAGGTGTTGATCCGCGTCCCGCAGATGGCCGACAGCGACTCGGAGCTGGACGGTGAGAGGCGGCTCAAAGGGAAAGGCAGAAGTTCCTTTCCCGATTGATGGTTGGGGGTGGGGAGAGTCTGACCATGATCTCACAGAGGGGACGCTATACTACAAATGATATACTAGCTCTACACTAAACTTTCATTGTGAAAAATCATTGCAATATGTTTGAAATAATTACTTTACACCTTTCCATTTGTCTCTGTTTTGTTCTTGTTTTTGTATTTGTATGGCACTCCCCTGTCATTTCTTTGGTGTAATAAAATGTATCCATTATTCACCCTTTATATTTTCTTTATCTGGAAAATGACCAGATGTGTTTGCACACTCTATGAATGTCTTAAATTCTCCATAATAATGTTGACTCTTAGTGAAAAGAGAAACAAGCAAGGCTACTGGCTGCACTAGACCTGTTTTCTTTCTCATGTGTCACTGCCAGACTAGTTATCTCTAGTCACATGATGGTCACATGGTTGTTTGATTGGCAGAGACTAGACTAAACGGGGGTGGAATATTCAAATGAGGCCTTGCCACAGGGTGTTGTTTCAGATTTGTGACCCACTTTGTGTGTGCATGTTTGTGTGTAAGTGCGTGCGCTATCACTGGCAGCTTTAAACAGGGTGACCTAATCTACCCTCATAATCCAACCATAGGATAAGAATTTGTGATCAAAATTCCATTATGTTATTGCCTGTACTGCAACAGTTGTCTAGGCTTATGCCATCTATGATTTGGCTGTGTGAGCAAAGATCCATGCTTAAAGCTGGTCTGGTAGTCACCTAAAGGAACATTTCAAATGTGTTCTGTTCATTAAATTCATTATACTTCAATTTAAATGTAAGGTTTTACTGGTGATATTGGTCAGAACTCTGAAGCCTCAGAAACAAAAGGATGTACACCGAAAAGCCAAAGCATGACCCCCATGTATGATCATAATGGGCACATTTCTCCCATAACCATCATTCAAATGCTCTGCCATGGTATCCCTACTCTTTGTTGCCCCTGTTCATGGATGATCTTAGGTCACCTAGCAGCCAGTGGCCAGTTCTAGACTTGTTTCTCTTCGGACCACTGTTGGTAGGTAGATACGCACCACTGCAGACCAGGACAACCCAGAAGCATTGCGTTTTGAGTCATGCTTCTGCCAAGTCGTCTTCAAAGTGACTTTATGCCTGCACATTTCTCCCCCAAGCAACACGTTGACTACGAGAACAGACATGCGTGCGCTTACCGAATCATTTCTGGTTTAACAGATGGACTCGTCAAACCTCTCGTGTTTTACAGATATCTCAGAAATTGAGTCCTACCGGTCTTATTCGCCACAGGATGACAGGCGAGGACATCAGTCAGACCTGTCCTCCCATTCCTCCAATGAGAGGCTCCGAGAGAAGCCAAGGTCAGCTCTCTCACATGTCACTCCTTATCGCCAGCGAAATGGCTACCGCTAACTAAGATAGTTACCAAAGTCAAAATGTATTGCGTTGTTAGGGAGGACCCACCGAACAGGCTGGTGAAAATGGGTGCCACGCCAACACCATTTAAAAGTCTAGACAGGCTTACACCCCCTCCACCCGTAGAGAGGGGGTCCAGCCCCGAAACCCCGCCAGCTACTAAACAAGGTACAGTAGATACACTGACAAATTATCCATTAAGTATTAATATATTATTTTATTAATGTAATTTGAATTGTTACACTTGAGTCTTAATTTAAGTTGTAACTTATTTTATTAAGCTTCTGTTTAAATGTATTTATTTAAATACATTCTAAAAGCAGTTAAAGTCCACATAAAAAATGATAATAAACTTTTACACTTTGCAGTTCCTGTGATACCTGTAGTTGTAGCCCCTAAGCCTCGCGCTACTCCAAAGGTGCCACAAAAGCCAAGCATAGAAGACCTGAATTTATATGGGTATGTACACCAGACATTGTGCTATGAAATGTGCAAACTGTCTATATATGGGTTTGTTTATGCATCTCCACAAGATACATGACACTTAATAAACTTGTTCTTTTCCCTCCACATCAAGCTTCTCAAACGGTCTTGTCCAACCTTTTTTCCTTTTACCCAGGCTACTTTCAGCTGATAAACTAAAGTGCTATTCCACAACTCCACACTGTCTTTAAAATAGGTCTTTACTGTAATTTTAGCTTTATTAAAGTATCCATTGGGATTAAGAATACTTTCTTTGACTAGGGAGATGGGCAGCATCTGAAATAAATAACCCAGTTCCAGACAGAACATGACTGTATCTCTATTTGAGCTAAGCCCTGCCCTGTTCTCTGTACTGCACATTTTTGCATGAGAGCTAAGGAGAGATGAGAGACATGAAGCAAACGTGCTCTCCCAGTAAAGAATGGGCCTTGCGTAAATGTGTGTTCCAGGCCCAACACGGTGATGGTGCGTTTCCAGAAGGGGGACAGCGTGGGGATGAGGCTGGCAGGAGGGAATGACGTGGGCATCTTCATCGCTGGGGTCCAGGAGGACAGTGCTGCTGAACAGGAAGGCCTTCGCACAGGGGATCAGATCATGAAGGTACGGTCGGCTCTGTATTCAACCACTTACTCATCAGAGACCCAATTATAAAGCAGTGGCCTTATGGTCAACGTTAGGATTAGCTCTCGCCCCACAGACAGGAGAGCTGAATTAAGATAAAACAGACAAAATAAGAAGGTCAAGGACTAAACCTAATTGTTAATTAAAACCAATCCAGTAACAGCAACATCCTTTTAATATTCTTCTATATTTAAAGATTCAAAATATCCAGAAGTTTGCACATTTCAAGGAGACTTTAACCTATTGTGTTTTGTTTTATTGTATTCCCCCCCCCCCTGTATGTTGGTGCGTTTTCTCAGGTGAACAACATGGACTTCAGGGGCATGGTGAGAGAGGATGCTGTTCTCTATCTCCTGGAGATTCCTAAAGGAGACGATGTCACCATACTGGCTCAGAGCAAGCCAGAAGGTATCTACCGCATGTGTAGTCTCAGTGTGTTAATGCTGTGTGTTGTGAACAGCATAATGTTGTTATACGGTTCAGGAGATTTGCATACAGATGTATTCATATTGTAATAAGCAATACTACACCCACAACCGACTGGCCTGGAATGCTAGAAGAAATGTGAGACTGTAGCTCCCGAAGATGTATTGCCATGTCTGATGAAGCAAACTAGACAGTGTATCTGCTTCAGCAAAAGATCCCCATTAAACATCTGAACGTATGATGCTCATGCAGTATAATTCACATTTCAAGTAAACATTCATACTTATTGATTAATTTACCTGGTCCTTGGACCAGTCTACCTGTTGCCAGTCAATACGCTCAAAGGATACAATGTTTGATATCTCTGTGTTGGTATGGGGTGTATCCTAACTCTTATTTGCCTTACAGTGTACAAGGATATTCAGGAGTCTGGCAGAGGAGACTCCTTCTTCATCAGGACCCACTTTGAGTATGAGAAAGAGGCCTCTCAGAGTCTGTCCTTCTCCAGGGGACAGATCTTCAAGGTGACGGACACCCTGTATGATGGCAAATTGGGAAACTGGTTGGCCATCCGCACAGACAAAGACAACCAGCTGCTGGAGAAGGGAATAATTCCTAACAAGAGCAGGTCTGTAGAAAGATGAGTTTGTAGGAGAAAGAGGGTGGGGTCAAATAGAAAGGCAGACGTGTTTGCTGGTTAGTAGTCCCAGCCTCTTCCTTCACATAAGCAGCGGTTTGCTGAACGTCTGATACACAGACCCCTGCTAGCTGCTAGGTGGACACAGGACTCTGACTTGTGGGAGGTAATTTCCATTGGCCGTTAACGATGTCACTCACAAGTATGCATGCATAATTTCCTGTGCAACGCTAGTGCACTGCTTTATCAAAGCGAATTAAAAATGACTACAAAGAGTTCTTCAAATCCACTTGTTTTTAAGGACAGTGAACGTTTGTTAACTAAGTTAAAGTAAGCAGATATAAAGCCATCTTTTCGCATTACCGTAAAGCAGGTCTCAAAAGGTGTAAAGGAATCTGAACCTCCCGCTGTTCTCCATAGAGCTGAACAAATGGCAAACGTCCAGAATGCTCAGCGGGCAGCGTCAGGCAACGACAGAGGGGATTTCTGGAGGTTGAGAGGTCAAAGGGCAGCAAAAAAGAAAGATATGCGCAAGAGCCGAGAAGACCTCAGTGCCACCCCGGTCAGCACACGTTTTCCTGCCTACGAGAGGGTGGCCTTACGTGAAGGTGCAGTGCCGATGTTTCATAGCTTGTGTCTGCTAATAGCTAGTAGCTAATAGCTAGTGGCTGCAGTATGTTCAGAACAATGTAGAGTTGCAGTGCTGTGGTGTGTAGCTAGATGTGTATATGTAGTCCTGTAGAGCACACTGCTGCTACTAGAATAAATATTCACTATTAAAAGTAAGATTATACTGTTTCTTGTTTGACAGACTGTGTCCATGTGCAGTAACTGTGTCTTTGGTTGTAGCTGGTTTCCGGAGACCCGTAGTTATTTTTGGGCCAATAGCCGATGCAGTCAATGAAAAACTGGCCAACGAGCTGCCCAATGAGTTTGTCATTGCCAGTAAGTATTTCTATATTAATCTTAACCAGTATGCCATCTTATTTATGCTATCCTGTGATCATTTGATATATACATGTATTTTACGGTAAGGTATATCAAATTGATTGTATATCTATTACTGAATGTATCCTGTGCTTCCAGAAACGGAGCCCAAAGACGCAGGAAGTGACACGTCCTCGGGAGTGGTGAGACTGAACACCATTCGACAGATCATTGAACAGGTTTGTTAAACACAGTTTGTAATGCTATTTCCTTCCCCCTTAGACCTTTTATTCCGTGCAAGAGGGTGTTTCACATTTGCTGTCTTCTACAATAACATTGTAATGTTTATTGCTTTAGATTTCTTTATGGTCCTTTTATATTATTTTCGATCCTCGTAAATGTAATGTCAGCATGCCCAAATATGGACTTTGGGGTCCAGCAGTTTCGCATTCCCTCGCTCGCTTCTAGCTGAGTGTATTGGTTTTAATCAGCACACACATTCCCGTTGGCAGCGAGTGACGCACATCATCCCAGTGTTAGCCTGTTGCTAGCTGGTACTGCTTTGACTGGCAGTTACAGAAACCCCCGGTTGTGACATGTTTCTGAATATTGGTCACTCCTTGCAAGTACTTTATTCCTTTCATGTGAACCAATACTGTAAAACCACAAAGACCCACTAGAGTAGAAAATACAGTGCAACACAGTGTTACATGAAACACTTCCTCTGACCCTTCCTCTCCCCTAAGGACCTGCATGCTCTGCTGGATGTGACCCCCAAAGCTGTGGACACGCTCAACTACACCCAGTGGTACCCCATCGTTATCTTCCTCAACCCCGACAGCAAGCAGGGCGTCAAGACTATGAGGAACCGGCTGGTGTCTGGCTCGTCCCGCAGCTCGAGGAAGCTCTACGAACAGGCTGTGAAACTGAGGAAGACCTGCTCTCACCTCTTCACAGGTACGTCGTGGAGGATGTTGACATGTAAAGACAGAGCAGGTCGGAGAAGATTGATAGATAGAGATGAGCAGTCGGGGTGACTGTACAGCTGACAGCATGAAGTTAAAGGCAGGATCAGTCATTCTTGAGAATGCTCGCTACCTTCAAGCTCAAATCAAAACAATATCCCTCCGCAGCGCCGCCTCACACATTGAAACGCATTGTGAAGCAAAGCGTAGTACTACAGCTATGTTGTTGTGAGCGGTGTTCGCCACTTTGTTTATGTTGCTATTTACGGAGCCCGGGCTGCGTAGAAGTATCAGGTTATTTATTCAGCACACAGAGAACGCTAAGATAGTGATGTGCAAGGTGATATTTAGTGAATTTGACAAAATTTTTATTATCTTTTAATTAGCTTGCGATAGCTGACTATGCCTTTAAACTGATTCGTTAGAACAGTGTTGTTTGATGCGTAGCTAAATGTTTCCACCATATAGAACTCTGTTGTGTCTAAAAATAAGCTCTTTAGGGTTCTGGGGAAGGGTCATGCTCAGCTTGTTGTTCTGCTTGTGCGCTTCCAGCAACGGTTGACCTGAACTCGGCCAATGACTCGTGGTTCGGCAGCGTGAAGGACACTGTCCGGGAGCAGCAGGAGAGAGCTGTGTGGGTGTGTGAGAGCAAGGTAGGACTTGTGCTGTGTGAATAGGTTCTCTGCAGCGTGCAGTCAACAGTGATGGAAAATAAAAACAAACCTTGCCAATACAGGCCTTGGTCAGTCAATGTACACACACACACTTGTTTACCAGGGCTGCAAGGACTGCATCAGAGTTAGAGCTGAGCACATTGGTGAATGTGCTTGGTGTCTGTCTCCCTGCCTCTCCCCCGGCAGTTCTGTTGAGCCTGCCATGTCCAGTAATGCACGTGTTCTAGAACACCTGCAGCTTGGCCCAGGGCTGTACACGAGCTGGAACATTGTGAGTTCACAGCCCAGACAGGAACAAGAGGTTAATATTTCATCTCCTTCCCTCACCCCCAGCTGGATGGTGGAGAAGTGGACCTGGATCTCCAGGAAGACAGCATGTCCTACCTGTCGGCCATGGGCGCCGACTACCTGAGCATGGACAGCCGGCTGACCAGCGACGACGAGGGCGGGGCTTACACGGACAACGAGCTGGACGAGACGGTGAACGAATCTCCCCAGCCCGTGTCGGCCATTGGCCGCTCCTCGGAGCCCGTTTTGCCAGAGGAGGTAGGCTCACCACTGTCCTGACACACACGACGTGGCTGTGTGGGCGTGAGCCCCACCCAGCTCAGCTGACAGCAAACTGATTTAACAGTTGCGGTTTGGCAAAGAAAACGTGTGTGTGCGCGAGTGTGTGGGTATGGGGCTGCAAGATAAATCCCTACTGTAAATGAATGAATTAAAAGTTTATTCAACTTTATAGTTTTCTGCCTCCTGGCCTTTCTTGCAACAGCATGGGCTGTGGTATTGTGCTTCATGAAAGTGCACCTGCACCCCAGCTCTGAGCCTGACTCCACCCACTACAACTTTAAAACATAAATGTGTCAATGAGCTGAGTGAGGGGATGGGAAGGGTGAGAGGGGAACCCCCATTAACAATAACGTTAACATTTGAACTTAAAGACGTATGAGCGTACCGATTAAAACCAGCCAGGTCCTGGGGTGATTTTTAACGCTGTAGTTCTGTTTTCAGCCCATAAAATGCAGATTTTTATAAAAACAGGAATGTTGTCAATATTAACACCAGCATTGATGTGTCTCATCACAGATCAATCCTACTACTTTGTTTACAGCTAAAAAAACACACAATTTAGGGTGCAGTTCCACTTTCATAACATTACAATGATTCCGGAGTGGAAAGTGAGTTTTTCAGAAGGAGCAGGTCAGGGATAATAAATAGAGACTGGCAGGCTAAACGATAAAGATAACAAACGCATACATACAGTAAACTAATAGCACTACTACATAGACTGTGTTCAACTACTAAAATATTTTATTTACCAATACAGTCAAGAGCAGACTGTTCCAACAGGAAATAAACTGAGCTCCACTTTATGTTTTAAATGGCTCATATCTTATGTAGTCCCATTTATACCATGACCCATTATCATGTCTTTATCCATTATTACTTACTGATGGCTCAATGTTCTTTTAACCATTTTTAGCTCTTTTGTTTATTTATTTATTTGTTCTCAGTTTTTGCTTTGGTTTGTGTTCCATCCTGTGTTGTGTGTCACCATCTAATGTGTGTAGAAGCACCACCCTGAACCCCGGGCACGTATGAAGAGGTCAGGGAGCAGAGAGGTGCTTAATAGAGACCCCAGTCCTCCCCCTTCTTTTGTCCCTGAACCCCCAAAGGTGAGACCATGCCCCTCCACTTAATAGCCCATCATCATCGTTTAGTTCTCATTTGTCTCATTGTCCTGTCTTTTTTTGTGAGTTAATTTTCCATAATCTCAGATGGCTTTCTCTCTTTGCGCTCTTCAACCTAAGCTTATTGACGTCTCTTGAAAGTAATGGTGTCCTGGTCTGGTTCCTAACTATTTCTACAGTTGTCAGCAGTAACTGACATTCTGCACAGAGTGCTAAACCGTAGCATTCTGTGAATGGCGGTGTTGCGTGTTGAACCCTCCAGCATAATGGGACATTCAGGGTAGTGCAAACACACAGCTCCCAGCAGCTCAGCGCTATACGGGAGCAAGAAGCGAACCTCTCCGCCCATACAGTTAAAGTCTAACGCCAGCGGTGTGTGTGTGTGTCAGGCGCGCTCCCAGCCGCGCAGTGACCCGTCCAGAGGCTACGACTCCCATTCCACTAGCACCACCAGCAGTGAGCTTCCCATGGCCAGCAAGCCCCTCCCACCCCCCGTGGCCCAAAAGCCCAGCTTCAGCACGCGGCCCAGCCAGCCCCAGCCCCCGCTTCAGACGCTACCGCCGCCCGCAGAGGATATGTTCCCCCCAGGACCCGAGGATGACCCCGCCAACTACTCCTTCAAGGGAAAGGTAACTATGTATGGATGACAGCGTGGGTAGAAAAGGCCATTCATTCAGTCTGCGAAAGCTACTTAAATGAGTTTATTTGGTTTAAAATACAGTATAATAGCGGAGGCCTCTCCCTCTCTATAGAGAGGCCTCTCCCTCTCTATTATTAAAAGTACTATTACAGCTGTGACATTCTATTTCTATTTCCATCTAGTAAACGTGCCTTTTTTGGTCATTTCTTCTTTTTCCCCTTGCTTGCATGTCTTTTTCCACACATAGAAACTGGGTGAACAGGTAACATGATATCTGAACGCTACAAACTAAGTGTATGTGTTCCAAATGTCTGTACAGTTCCTCCATTGTAATGTTGTAACATGTGAATCACCACCAGTCCCTTTTTGACTAAAACATGTTGTATGTGGACATGGTTATCAGTGAACATGTCATTCCTTTCCTATCCATTTATAGATAATTGTTTAATGTCTTCTCGTGTCTTATTGGAGTCCCTGGTCATGAAACCCACACTGAAGGACATTTGTCTTTCTCACCCAGATTAAGGCGTTTCAGGATATGGAGTACCTGGCCCGAACTCAGAGGATGCAGGAGCTGCAGGAGGCTGAAAACGCACGGGTGTGTAATGTATCGGTAATAGTACCACAGTACAGCAGTACAAGTACTGGATGAGTTTGCCTTTACTGCTATTTATTACCAAATATGTCTGTGTGTGTGTGTGTGTGGTGCAGTGTACGTTGTTTTAACATTGGTACCTCTTGACTTCACTCTGGACAGCTGGAAATTGCACAGAAACATCCAGACATCTATGCTGTCCCGGTGAAACCTACGTCGTCGAAACCTAACCTCAACCGTCCACAGCCAATAGGGTACCAGCATTTAAATTAGATATTTTCCTATGCATTTTCCGTATGCAGTATTTAATGTGTAAAACCTTATTAGAATAAAGATTTTGGCCCCCAGTACCCATTAGAGCTCACATTTAAGAACTTTCTGGGAGAGATTGAATGCTAATGTCTCTGTGCATGTTCATTTCCGCTCAGCTCCACCTCCAACCCTGAACCCCAGGCGCCCAGAACATCCTACGACATGGATGACGAGAGCTACCGCAGGCAGCTGGCTGACCAAAGCAAACGAGGCTACTACAACCCCAAGAAATACAAGGACACAGAGCTGTAGGCCCCTCCCCCACTCAGCATATATGGCCAGTGTCTGTCTATCTTTCCCCTAGCCCAGACCTTGTTACCCCACATACGGTCACAGCAAGAAGCCATGTCCTGTTCCTTAAGTAACCGACTATTTCATTTTGGCCGTGTCTATATTTGTGTAAACCTGTTTTTTTTGTGTTAATTGATCATTACAATGCTCAAAGTGTGCCAGATGTATTCATGTAAGTTATATGTCCAACACTGGAACATTTGCTGTGTTAAAAATGGCACATAATATAATAGTTTATCACGTCCACAGACCTGCGCGGTAGCATTCAAAGAAGCATGGTCAAATTTCTGTGTACACAGTCTTCATTACACACACTTGTTCTTAAGGTGTGTTTTTGTTTTTAACAATAGGATACACTGCTGTATTTTGCTGTGCCCATTACGAACCCCACAATGGACCATGTGATTACTCAACAGTTCTGTATAATGCATTACCAGTGTACTAACCACGTAATCCCTGCCAGTATCATGTTAGCGCTGTGAACGGAGCAGTACCAACAGTGTGAGTGTAGTGTGGTAAGGATATTCAGCAGCAAACAAAGAAAAAAAGAGGCCGATCAAACGTTTGGTGGTTACTTTGTATAATAACTGTCTTGAAAAATCCTCTGATATATTGTATGCCTGAACATTCCTCAATGTGCGCGTGTGTGTGCGTGACTATGATTGTGCGTGTGTTTTGTCAGCTGTGACGCAAGCATTAAGAAGTGCCTTTCTGCTCTGATGTCAGTTCAGAGGAACTTGTCAGCAGAATGCAAGCAAGTGGGCTCTCAAAGAGGTGATGGTAACATGAAACAGCTTTACAAAGTATTAGGAACACCTGCCCAATCATGTAGTAAAGATACATTGGTAGTATAGAATGTTCTGGATCAGTAAATGGTTTAATCTGCAAATTCCTAAATGTACAGAGTTGTTACTCAATGTTTTTCCACTTCAGACTATGCATTTTATATTTACTGACATGGTAAAAGACTAGAAGCATTAATTTCAATTATGTATAATGGTGTGGATTCTGTAAAATCTGCACCAATGGTATTAGCCAGGTGTTTCTAATATTTTGTCATATGTATCCTTAACACCTGCTTACAACTGAAGACAATCACATTTTTATTGGATATATATTTTTGTCATATACAGTATATTCAGTCCATTGTTTTTGTACAAGATGGAATAGGGGACGTGCCGATGACAGTCATGTCAACTGCTATGCTCCAACATATGCTGTGCTAGTGTATGACTGGTTTTGTGTGCGTGATCTTCCTGACAAAACAAAACATTCCTTAAACTTATGGGGATGGTTTATCTGATATTCCAATAAATAAACTTTTCTTTTTTTATATTGATTGCATCAGTTTTTGGGTTACTTGTGATAGACTGAGTTTATAAAATGTCACATTAAAAATGAAAAATACCGTAGATGCTAATTACATGCTTTGATAAGCTATAGCATATCAAACTTTCAGTTAAATTTTCTAGGACACTTTTAAAAAGGGGGTGAAATGGGCTACAATGTTTTGTTACGTGATGATCTCTTTCAAACTATTAGGGTCACACAAGTTCTTGATTAACAACCTACAGTTCTAACACTGATGTGAATTGGGCCCTTAACATGTAAAGCAAAAGAGCCAGTTCATATGTAACACTGCCTTGGTTCGTTGTTGGCCAATTTATTCAGCAGGTTTTTACATGCATTCCCACTGCTATACCACTTCAGTCTATTTACATATGTACTATTTGGGAACAAAACATCTAGGTCCATTAGTTAAGTATAAGTACATTCAGTTCATATGACCATGGACGTAAACTCCTTGATTGTGTTAGTAGCCCCAGCCCTGGCTATAGGGACAGACACTCACCACTGGTACATGCCTATGGGTCTTTAAGGAGAGTAGAGAGATGTGTTAGCTACTGACCGACCACTGGAGCGGCATGCAGTCTCTTGAGTTTCAAACCAAAACAATAGCATTTTCACAATCATGGTTTCAACCTCAAGGGCAATTCTGAACACATCAAGGAGTATACATTCAAACCAAAGGTATTGTTTTGCCACTGAAATATGCATAATAAATCCACAATTATCTTTGGTTACATAAATTATATCACCGCCTAGTGGAATAATCTGCTTTTTTCCATGTCTGTCATAGCTCTACGTGTTGATATGACAGATAGTTACAGATTAAGGCAAATTCGTGCTGAGGAAATTGAAATAACTGATATCAAACAAGATACAGAAAAATTAAAAGTTAATATGGTAAACAACTAATAAATATATTGATGTGTGATCTGAATGGACTGTGAAGGGTGTGTGTTGGGTCAGATATAGACAGGTTGTTCCTGTGCTGTCAGCAGGCGATACATAGCTGCAGGCATGGTCTTCATGTGGATCTATAGAAACAAATACCAGTGTACAGCTGAAACGTTCAGCATGAATTACAGATTTAAGATAATATTTCACAGAATGGACAAATAAATTATAAAATTAAAGTTATTAAACTATAATAACAACAAATACTGGTCATGTGGTTGCATCTCTCAAATGTCTGTCTTGTAAACGGTCTTCTTTTAGACCAATAGCTTAAAGAGACTTAAATAGCCAATAGACCAATAGTTTAAACAGACTTAAGTAGCCAATATACCAATAGTTTAAAGAGACTTAAATAGCCAATAGACCAATAGTTTAAACAGACTTAAGTAGCCAATATACCAATAGTTTAAAGAGACTTAATTAGCCAATAGACCAATAGTTTAAACAGACTTAAGTAGCCAATAGACCAATAGTTTAAAGAGACTTAATTAGCCAATAGACCAATAGTTTAAACAGACTTAAGTAGCCAATAGACCAATAGT
>JAODTR010034165.1:0-44730 GCA_025399935.1 Amblyopsis rosae | reverse complement strand
GGCTAACAATAGTTCATCTTATCTTAAACATATGGCATCTGTCCTTTTCCATATCTCTAACGTTTACGTTACTGAATGTACATCTTAATTTGGTGGACGAAAAACTGGTATATCAATACCATTACACTAAACTACGTACCGGTAAGGTAATGATGTTTAGCTAGCAAATAACATTTGCTTTATGATGTGATGTATGTAATGCGTCCCTGAAATTGTGTGGTATCAATGTAATGTTACTGTGGTACTTTTAAGAACCTTTGAATTGACGTAGGTGTGCTTGTTGATGTAGACGGCGCGCATTTACTTGTGTTGTTTACCGTACTTGCTAGACTTTATTTATCTATTAATAAAGTAACATTTGCGAGAATACATTTGAACAATCAATCCAGTTATTCGTTTCATACTATTATTAGCCTACCGTAGCGCCACATAAGATACAAAAGAACTGATTAAACGTCTGTTATTTCTGGCGGTATATTGGCCAACAGTACGGTAAATTAAAAAGCTAAAACATTCTGAAGATAAGTATAACAGTTTGACCACAATATCATTCGTTTTACTTTATCCAACAGCTGGATAAAAAACACCATTGTCTGCCCGCAGCTGTTTCTGTTGATCCGGTCTGAATAAACAGAAGATAACAGAAGATTTCTAGTAAGACTATCTGAAGTCCACTATTTGTTTCCCAGACTAATTGATCACCTGAGACATTTAATCTGATATTACTGTATTCCCATCCCCCAGAAGAAGGCGGGCAGCTAATTCATTCAGACCAGACAAGCCTTTAGACCTTACAGCAAGCCCTCCCGCCCTCCAATATACATTTAAGGTGTTTCCCTCCATTTGCATCCAGCCAAGCCTTTGTTGTAACTTCCTTAAAACACAAACCCCCAACACACAATTACTTCTCAGGTCTGTTAGTCTGACAGATGGCCAAGATCCAGTGTGGGACACACTGCAGGGGCCGATGCCGGGACGTCTGTAGCTCACCTGTATGAGTGAGACTCCCTTATCAACATAAGTTAGCCAATAGAACTTAACAGTGCCAGCCCCCAGTTCTCTCCTGTACAAAACAGGCCTGTTTTTCATATGTGGAGGCTTCTGCTGTTTCTGCTTGGGGGTGTTTCCCTGGACCAACTGACTGGGTGTGCTCTCTGTCTATTTTCCTCTGCTTCTGTTTTGGTCAATACCATGGTATGCTGTATCTTGGGTAATAATTCTATGTATCTATGCTACCTGCCTTGTAGTCACTTCTGTTAACTTTAAACTATAATTCAAACTGTTTTATACCTGATAATATGCACCAACTATTTCAACTAATTAAATACACAATTGTTTGACAAACTACCTTGGACACTTCACTTGGAGCTTTGAAATCCGTCTCCACTAATATATATATTCCTGTAATCCCACTATTTGAATTAATAATCAATAAGAATGTACAATCATGTGTGGTCTTATTGAAAGCCCTGTTTTAATGTGAATATAATAAGTGTACCATGATTTTGATGTGATAATATGATTTCAAATTGGACATGATGAAATTAGTTTAAGAAAATTTCATGTAGGATAGGCAAACCCCGCCTCCAAAACTTTGCGTGCTCTGGAAAGAGCAAGCCTCCTCGCTAACTTTTAGTATAAAAAGCGGCCCAGCCTTTGCTCTGAGCCCGGTGTCATTATATTCTTTTGTGTGTACGTATAACTTGTTGTTAATTTGGCTATTACTTTAAGTACAAAGGAACCGCATGTCGTGATAAGACCACGACAATCAACCTAGGAATACTTTGTTTAGGCTGAAACTCAGGCAACTTTTGTTTATTTGAGTCAAGTATATACCAACAGTATTTTAATTACGTTACCTTTGTTGAATAAGTGTAATTTTCGTGTTTCAAGTTTGTTCCGGCTATTATAAACTCTCACATCTAGAGCAACACCCAACGATCTTTTATCAGTTAAATTCGGTTCCGTCTTTTAAAAGACAGCGGACAGCGTACCCACAGACAGCTCACGGACGGCAAAGGTAGCCCCTTTTTGACGTCTCCGGTGAGGTCCACGTTGAACGCAAATTTGCCATTCGGTAAAGCACTCGACTCAACCGACAGCAGTAAGTTCGTGGACTGGACCTCTTTCGATCCGATTGGCTTTCAGCCTGGATGAGAGGCACCCAGGAGACTTGAGCGAACAGACCAGCTGGCCCGAACCAGCTCAGAGAGAGAATTCTCTTGACCAGGCTGTCTGACTGTCACCGCGCCTCTCCGTTAAAAAGGTAAAATAATTCAGGTTGATGGATGATGTTGTGCTGCTCTAGACGTTTCAGTTCTTTGCTTTACTCCTCTTTTGATCGCTTCCAAGCATAGAACTTTTCCTCATCTTAGTATAGGTCCGTAGATACAGAACAATTAGGATAAGGGTGTTTATACAGACCAAGCGGTCTTAGCTTCCTCATGTCCAATTGGTTCAGTTTCTTTATCCCATATGGTTCCGTCCTAAGGGTCTATAAGCTCATTTTCATGGTTCTGTCCTAATAGGCTACAAGCTATTAGTTTCTATATGACTATTTGATGTGAAGTTATCGCTGTGTTTTGATTGTTGCTATTGTGATGTATGTGTGCTGATATATGCATGATATAACCTCCACCTGTATTTACCTGTTTTATAATAAACTCACCTTGTTATAATTTTAACTGAGTTTGTACTGGAAGTTGTGTACACACGTGAGAGTCAATGTTATGAAAAGTACTTAGCTTGGGTCCAGGTAGTTGACTGATTGACATTAAAACGCATTCCGCAGTCCTCGCTCACTGTGGCCCATTTGGTAAACTGAGGGATTTTGGAAATAATTGAGTGAGTGGTTCCCCCGTGAAAATTATTAATAAAATGGTAATAATTATAATACATACTTGTACGTGACCAGATCGCTACATAAAGTGGTGCCCCGTGTAAGGCATATCATACTGTGTGTACACAAATATAGTGCTGTTGTGTTTGCGTCACGCAAGCGCTGGGTGCTGCTTTAGCATAGACCTAGTTTATGCACACACGTGAGAGTCAATGTTATGAGAAAGAACTTAATTTGGGTCCAGATAATTTGACTTATCGATATTAAAGCGCAGTCCGCAGTCCTCACTCACTGTGGAACCCCCCCCCCTTGGTAAGCTACTGAGGGATTTTAGAAATAATTGAGTGGGTGGAGCACCGTTTATGGATATTAATATTCATAATAATAATTGTACGTGACCCCTACATAATTTGTGCCCCGTGTGAGGCTCATAGAAAATACAGTGCTGTTGTCTGCGTCACGCAAGCGCTGGGTGCTACTTCCACATAGACCTTGTGCTTAGTGGGACGTAGAAATATAGATATTTGTGTTATTGTGTCCTTTGTGTTATCACGTTAGCTAGACGTAGCAGCGTGGGCAGCTCTGCCAAGTGGTCATCTGCGTGTTCATTACGCACAGGCGGGTTAGACAACCCAAGAAGACAGGGTTACCCTAACCTACAGTAGGGGTTCAACGCAATAACCACGATGTTCTGGCTATTAGCAGTTGTTAACCATTTTCTCCCTTAAATCTGAACGGGCTAGCTAACCCGAAGAAAACTCAGTTGAGAACGAACGCTTCGCAGCCAAGGCTAGAAGCATTGCCCTGTCACTGAACAGCGGCCATTGGTCGTTTCGACTCGGAAACAGTCCGATGAAACACGCCGGCGCGTCATAACGCCACACACCCCGTTTCCTCCCAAAGGAGGGGGGTGAGCACTCAGCTCCACGGAGCACTCGACGCGTCATAGCATCACGCCCCCTCGGCCTCTCAAAGGAGGGGGGAGGAAAATAGACAGAGAAGACAGTTGGAGAAGTAGGCAACGCCTAGAAGCCCTAGTTAGTGGCGAACATAAGATAGAGAGCTTATTTTTAACTTGTGTCGTATTTTGGATAGTAAACCCAACGCTGTTACAAAAAAAAGAGAAAAACCCTTTGAGTTTTTACACGTTATCCAAGCAACGCTTTTGCATTGGTCTGCTCTGTTCACAACCTCAGTGCTATATGCTTGCATGTCACCTTCTGAAGGCTTTCAAGCTTTAACCTCATCATTTAACGCTGTGTTGTTTCATTGCCATTTCATTCAGCTAAATATTCATTTAAGCTCCAGTTGGGCTCTATACATTTTCCTATTTGCTTGGCTTTGCTTGGCTTTGCGTTGCATTATATCACTGTGTGTGTTTATTGCGGTGCATGCCTGCTAATCCAGTAATTTAAACACACAACTGCAAACCATCACCATGGCTACAGGAGTCACAGATGGGGACAACCCAATGCAGCCCCAGGGAATATTAATGGGACTGTTAAAAAGTCTGGCCAATGAGATTCTGCCTGCAGGGGCTGCTGACGTCATTCAAGCCATCCCTGAGACCGCCAGGTCAAGTCTGGAGACTATAACATCCAAGGCTATTTTAAAATTACCCTCAGGAGCCTCTCTGACCCACTCCCTATTGCGAACATCTATAAACCTTCTGGGTCAAAGCCAACACTATGATCAGAACTTGTAACGCTTGAACTAACACATCAGCAGAAACAAACCTGCCTACAAGAACAAGCAAATGTGTTAACTCACCAGCTAGGTGCTGCGCAGGAAGCCGCCCTTAACCCGCCAGCAGGGGGGCGCCTCGCACCCTCAAACCCAGAGGCTGAACTCCAATTAAGAGAGGAGGTCAAGGAATTTACCACAGCCGCGCGTGTGGACCATACACACATGCAGAGACTCCAGTCACATTTAGTAACCACACATTTCAAACTAATTTTGCTTGAAACTGAACAAGTGGTGAAAGACGGAGAAACCTATAAACTGGAAAGACCGCCTGGAGCATGCTCTCCAGATGGCACACCCCAAGGCTAGGCTACATGATAGCCCAGCTGGGCCTTGTGAGGCCGAAGAACCGAAACCTTTAGCTCCCATGTCTCATTTCAGGCCAGGACGAACCCAAGGCGCAGGCCCTTCCTTGTCAGTCATCGCAGGAAGCCACGTCTCCTCACACTGAAGGCCTAAATAAAATTGCCTGTCACATTCCACCATTTGACCCCAAACCAGGTGGGAGTAATGATACTCACGCCTGCCTAAGGGATGTGAATTTCTATCTGCATCCTACCGCAAGCCAACATCTTGGTGTGGCAGCATGCCCACGAACAATGACTTCAAGGGAACTGCGTGACTTAGCTCACCAAGGGTTGACCAAACAAAGAGTGACCTCTTTAAAACAGGCACCATCCACCCTTGCTATCAGCTTTCCCCAACTTGAACTTGAAGGCGCTCAAAATCATGAGCCCCCCATAAAACCTACAGCACCGACTGGCCTGTCGCATGCTCAAGGTCACGCACGTGACACATCCGCTTCTTCAAACCAAGGGCGCGACAGAGACCGTCGCCCACACTCTTATGGCGATAGGTTTCAACCAAAACCACACAGAGGGTTCGATTCCCCACCTTTCTGGAGTAAGTTTACAGGTGAGGGTTACCAAAACAATGTTCGAAACTCTGAGCGGCAGAACCGCCCCTCAGAACAGGTTAAAAATAACAGCGAACCTAGCAAGGCAGAGCTACAACAACAAAGTGAGACACTCGCGCTACTTGTTAAAAAACGAAAGAAGGAAGCTGTCTCAAAAAAGGGAAGTAATAAGGGGTCAGGACTAGCTAAGGGTCAGGGGCCTTCGCCCGCACACCGGACTACGTCCGCGCCACCGGCTCCCAACCCACCAGGTAATCAAACTAACACTACAGTTGAGGTCCTTACACTTACCCCTTCTCCAGCTCCATCGTCTGAGCATGGAACTGTAACCCCTCCCCTAAGCGAGCTAGCGGCAACCGAACCTAGTCTCCATGGAACAGAGGGAAACCTGAACTTAAGTCCCGGCGGAGAGGCGCCAACACGGTTTGAAACCAATAAACCTCTGTCTGAAACAAGGCCACGTACCCCCAAGGCCGCAGTCTTGACTATTGGAACGGACAGTCAACCGGCCATAGGACCACATTCTCCTATCCTAGCGGATGGAAATGAATCGTTCCTTCACTTCCTGGGCCATCTAACTGAAAAAACACCATCATGTAAACTTTACCTCTCAGTGACTTTGGAGGAAATGCTTCCCGACGACGCACTTGTCGACACTGGTTCTAACATCACTGTCATGTCACTGGAGCTTTTCAGTCACTTAAAAGACGCCATAAGGCCAACCCACCGAACACTAAAGCTGAATCACTGTAAGCTAAAAGTGTCAACTTTCTCTACAGTGGGAACCCAACTTAACAGTACGGCTGTTGAACATTTCTCAAACTACATTGGTGGACAGAAAATCATGTCAGAAACCTGTCACCAACCAATCACTTTCCTGAACAGCCAACGCATCAGAAATGGCGTTGTCACTAATGCTCGCAGTGTTGAGTGGCTCTTGGCCTTGCAAAGCCGAGACATTGAAGTCCGCTATGCACAAAACTACAAGTCTGCTCTTGGCGACGGCTTGGCCGTATGCCAGAACTGTGTCACTGACACATCAGAGTTGGATCCAGTCTGGCCAGCCCACTTTGGAGCTCCAGAAGTCAGGCTTTTCATGGCGCAAAACCTCCAGACATTAGGCCGAAATTGTCTGAGTTTTAAGTAAGTAGTAAGTAAAATTTATTTATATAGCACCTTTCACAGAGTGCTTAACATAAAAAATGGAAATATATATAAATATAAAGACAACATTTTTACAATAGACATATAGAACATAACGTGTCAAAAGCCCAACAACCCTAGTTTAATTAAAAGCTTGTTTAAATAACAGCGTCTTCAACTGCATTTTAAAAGATTCTACAGAATGTAGTTCACGTAAAAAACACAGGTAAATAATTCCACAGCCTAGGTGCCACTGCTTTAAATGAACGGTACCCTCTGGTTTTGAAATGTGTGTGGGGAACCACCAACAACCTCTGACCTGATGACCTAAGGCTACGTGAGGGAGTATGAACCTGCATCAGGTCAGCGATGTAAGGAGGAGCTTGTCCGTGCAAGGCTCTAAAAGTAAGAACAAGAATTTTAAAATTAATTCTGAAAAGTACTGGTAACCACTGTAGCGATGCTAAAACTGGTGTGATATGCGCTCTTTTCCTTGTGTCAGTTAAAAGCCTTGCAGCAGCATTCTGAACAGCCTGGAGACGGTTGAGCTGTTTCTTATTTAGATAAGTAAAAAGACTGTTACAATAGTCCAAACGTGATGAAATAAAAGCATGGATGATCATCTCTAGTTCGGCTTTAGACACCAGAGCTCTTATTTTGGATATATTCCTCAAATGGAAGAAGCAGTTCCTGACTAATTGTTTGGTGTGGTGCTCCATGGACATTGCTGTATCAAAGACAACACCTAAACTCCTGAGGCTCGGTTGGACAGACGAGCCTAAGGCACCAATATGCTGCTTAATGAGAGGAATGCTATGTTCAGGAGCAATAATAAGTGTTTCAGTATTTTCTGAGTTCAAAAGTAAAAAGTAATCATTCAACCACTGCTTAATGCTAGTCAGACACATTAACCCGTTGTAGCTCTAGACAGCTTTGCGTTCAGCAGCAGACTAAAAAGGTATTGTATTGTGAAGTTTCTCTAACCAATACCTTAAGAAATATAATATAAGTCGAGGTGGGCTTGCATTTGCTAAAGTTCCTTTCTGATTGAGACTTACTTCACTTCTGCAGTAACCGCAAGTCTACCCAAAATATTGTTCTAGCAAACACACAGCTTAAGTCCACTGCTTGAACATGTTCTATAGGAAATGGCACTGCTCATGACAAAGCAAAAAACTACATACACATGTTATGCTGAGGTTGTGTGACATTTCCTAAAGATGTGTGCCACTATGGCAGTAGGTTTTTGACTCAGCCAGATGCAGACATCTACAGAAGTGCAAAAGCAAAAGGAGAATCTACAGAATGCTGGGTCCATTTGGACCCATGTCATGCATTATCAGAGTATTCAATATGCTGTGCATTCTGGGCTAAATGTTTTGACGTGTTTGCTAACGGACTAAAGGACTGCTAGAGATGAAGAACAGTGATTTGCATAGTGTTTGTCTGTGATGGCACAAACACTCACGATTACAAGGTCCAATATTGTTGCACACAACAAGCGATAGAATTACAGGACTGGTGTATTAGCATATAGATAGCTTGAAGTTTTATGAGCTGACATTTTGCATAGATAAGTGAACCACAAGTCCATGTACTGGTGCGTGTCTGGTTTAGTAAAAAAAAACATGTGTGTCAGCCATGTTGACCGGCCAGCTAGCTTGACCAGCATCCAACCATCTGTTGTAGATGTGTGTGTCTGATAGGCCATTTCTTACTGCCCTCACTCGTACGACTGACAACATAGACTAGAGACAAGGAGGTGTCACTCAAGAAGGTCTGTGTACATCCAGACAGTCATACGTGAGTGTACAGGAGTGCCACATTGCGTCTTACAATAAATCTGCTGTGTGTCCGAATATGCTCTCTCTAGTCTCACAGACCGAGAACCTTATTGTTGTGGCTGACTAAAATATTCTGGGAAATTGCCTTTGGATGAAAATCATTAGTCAGTGATGTCTAATTGAGTCCAGTTCAATAATTACATCCACAGATAATGATATTCTGTGTGGCAGTTCTTTGGGTGACCTTGAAATTAAATTGCACCCAATTGAAATGTAATTGCTTTCCACTTGAGTGCTCCTGCGATCGTCTTTTAAATTGATGGATGAAGATTGAATATGCCTTATTACTTTGATCAGATGAGTCCTAGGAGAGGAGACAGACCATACTTTATTACCAGAGCTTCTCTTAACTTAAAATCCTCAAATGACAAAATGGAATAAAAACATTTGTTTGTGTTTGTTTGTAAATACATGTACACAATACATATTATTATTGTACATGTCTAAATGCTTCCCTGATGCTTAGAACAACACAATTATTTAACTTGTAGCAATGTATATGCTAGACAACGCCCATAGTCATAGCTCAAACACATTTTCAGTTTCAAGTGGAAATAATCATGCATATGAAAGCTTCATTGAAATAATACCGTGAGCCATAACAGTATATAGCTAATAGTGAATAAACAGCTACAACGTAATATAAATAAAATTACTTATAATCACATTAACCTGAAAATAATGGCGATTCCTTAATTGCTTCAGTTTTTTCTCTACCATGGCTTTAATCCCATACAGTACCTCAGACATCCTATAGAGGTCCTCACAGCCACAGTATTATAAAATCGAACAATGAGGCTTAATAAACAGACCAGATCAGTCACCTGCTCATTTGTTCTCTTCTCCCCATCAGACATTGCTCCGTCAGCCCCGGATGCTACGGCGAGAGCGCCACCCCTGGCGACGCCCGGGAGAGCACCACGCTTCACATCTTATCCCCTAAGCGCCGCAGCCCGAGGCTCGACAGGGACCTCCGCGCATCTGACTCGCAGGACGAGGCCTACCTCGAGGAGAGAGAAGGCGACGCGGAGCTCCACAAGGGGCCCCGGCTCCTGCTGCCCCGGGCACAGGCAGCGCCGGCTGGGGCAGACACGGAGGACGAGTGCCTGACGTGGGAGTTCTCCCCCGGGGCCCTGGTGGAGCTCCAGGTGGCTCTAGCCTGCACTTCCCTGGGGAGCGCTCGTGGCATCGAGGGGGGCGTCACGGGCAGGGAAGCGGACGCGGATCGCCGAGGCGACGGCGCAGCCGAGCCCCCGTCTGACCCCACCGCTGCCCGAGAGCCCCTCGGGCAGCGGGGGGTGGTCCTCAGCTCCCCCTCCATGCTGGGGAGGTTTGAGGTCAACCTCAAGCACCCGATGGGAGATGGGAGGGGCGCTCCCCCCACCCTGGTGGGAGGAGAGGGGGGTGGGGGGGGGGATGGAGGAGGGGGACCTCCTGCCTCCTTCACGGTGACCTTTGAAGCTCTTCCCGGGAAGACCACAGAGGAGTGCCAGTCAGACTCAGAGGGGGAGCAGGGGAAACCCAGCAAGCACCATGCCAGGCACGCCAGTAAGTGTGTGTGTGTGTGTGTGTGTGCGTGTGTGTGCGTGTGTGTGCGTGTGTGTGTGTGCGTGTGTGCGTGTGTGTGTGTGTGTGTGAGATAGATAGATATATAGATAGATTAGAGTAAATTCATGATAATGCGTGTGTGTGCGTGTGTGCGTGCGTGTGTGTGTGTGCGTGTGTGTGCGTGTGTGCGTGCGTGCGTGTGTGTGTGCGTGTGTGTGAGAGAGAGAGAACATTGAGATAACTATATATGTCTATTCTTGAATGAGCATAGTGTGTGTGTGTGTGTGTGAGAGAGAGAGAGAGAGAGAGATGAGTCTCGTCTTGATTTAGAGTGTTTGCGTGCATGAGAGGGAACAATATTGCTCTATTCTTATGGCCATAGTGTGCGTGTGCGTGCGCGTGATTGTTATGGGTCTGTTGTGTAAGCGGCCACCTAATACTAATAGGCACAGATCAGCACTAGCATGTGTTTGTCATCGACATGTGGCCATTCACCAGCCCAGTGTGTGCGCTAAAATGGAGCCTTAAAATAGCACAGCATCTCCATTTCTGAAGTACTGTAGGGGAGACTTCGTCCATTGCGTTGCATAGAAACACATTCACCCCATTGCAGTCAAACGGGCACAGCGCATATACTGTAAAGTCACGGGTGACAGTGGCGGAGTTGATGTATGTGAGTCGTTATTGTTAAGTGTCGACAGAGATGAGAATAAGGCTTGGGCACTGACCGAGGTGTTTCTCCGAGCTGCGAGACATAAATAAACCGGCAGTGGGCTGAGAGTGGCCCTTTGACAGACACCGGCATATGCTACCCTCGCCTGTTACCTGATCCTTTAAAACGGGCCGTCTTAACGGAGCTAAAAGAGTGAATCCACAGGTCACTCCTGCTGTCTCCCCCCACTGTAAGGTTAGTTTGAGAGAAATAGGAAAAATATAAAGCTACTTGTGATTTTGTTGGCTTCCTGTCGTTAGGGCGGGTCTGGCTATGAGGTCTTTATTTGTCGCATGACGTTGCCGTGGCCCATTTGTGAGGACCGTACGATATCTTGTGGATTTACTGACTGTAAAGAGACTGTAAAGAATTGTCGGTTGCTGGTGAATGTGTTGCTAGCAGGCTATTTTAAATCTGTCCAATATCCTACTGGCTGGAGTATGAGGGTGAACAGGCGGACACAGCTGTGTTGAGTTATTGTATTATCGATGAGTGAATGAACGTGTTTAACAAGAGCATGTTAAACACGGGTCAAGGAATTTGGTAATTGCTTCTTCATTGGTTGTTGTTGCATGTGTGATTGAATCTGTAAATCTACCGTGATGCAGTCACATACCAAACTAGTATGTGGCATAATACATGTTCAAACCTCAAGCCCTATAACCGGCTGCCAGCACGTTATAAATCTGTTATCTATTCAGCAAAACCTCTTCGTCTTGGCATTTGTACAACTATTTTGCAGTATCAGTGTTGGGAGTTTTCGGTTTGAATGTTCTGAATTTAAAAAAAATAACAACTGATTATTTTACATTCCGCAAAAATACCACATTACGGCTCACTAAATTTGCTAACTTAAAATAAGACATTTAAGAGACATGAATTGAGCACACCGTTGAGTGTCACCCCTTTTCTGTTATCTGTTACACAGTGCACTGATCTGTTTGCTGTTCCCTTTCCCTCCACAGGGCTCAGGCGCAGCGAGAGTCTGTCTGAGAAGCAGGTGAAGGAGGCCAAGTCCAAATGTAAACGCATTGCTCTCCTTCTCACGGCCGCTCCGCCCAACCCCAACAACAAGGGGGTGTTGATGTTCAAGAGGCACCGGCAGAGGGCCAAGAAATACACGCTGGTCAGCTACGGCACCGGAGAGGAGGAACCAGAGTACGAGGACGACGACAACGAGGGAGAGGACAGCCGTGGCGCCCGTGCCGTCGAGTTCACCCTCGTCGCCACCGGTGACTCGGAATTAGACGAGCATTTCTTTACTAGTTCCCAGGGGGACAAAGGTGTGCTGACCTTCAACTGGGACAAGGGTCTTCTTGAGA
Source organism: Amblyopsis rosae (assembly GCA_025399935.1). Classification (NCBI taxonomy): domain Eukaryota; kingdom Metazoa; phylum Chordata; class Actinopteri; order Percopsiformes; family Amblyopsidae; genus Amblyopsis; species Amblyopsis rosae. The sequence goes on along the minus strand of JAODTR010034165.1, from coordinate 32,663 downwards.
TCGAAAGCAAGCTGAACAAGCCGGAGGCAATGGACTGCTTGCCTGACACCAAGGGCAAAGGCGCGTTCATGTTTGCCCAGCGGCGCCAGCGGATGGACGAGATTGCGGCGGAACACGAGGAGCTGAGACGCCAAGGGATTCCCGTAGAAGGGACGCAGGAGGCGGAGACCAAGGTGGCCTATCAGCAGGTAGAAGAGCGCTCGTACATGCAGGCTACGGCAGATGGCCACGCCTACATGGACGTCAATGTCCACCAGCAAAACCAGCAGCAGAAAGAGTACCAACAGTACCAGGAACAACAGTACTATGAGCAGCAGCAGCAGTACGAGCAGCAATGCCAACAGCAGCAAATGTATCAGCAACAACAAGACTATCATCATCAACAACAACAACAACAACAACAACACCAAACGTATCAGCAACAGCAGCAGGTTCAGCATTATTCGACGAACTTGAATGGCGTAGCCCACCACCAAACCAATGAAATGCAGAGTTCGTTCAGCAACCGTACCGCCAAGCCTTTCTCAACACAGGATATGACACATGCCCCTTGCTCTCCCGCAGTTTGTGGGACCAATCAGGGTGCTAATTGCCAAGGAGAGCAGATTGCTTCCCGTGACGAGCGCATTTCTACACCTGCCATAAAGACTGGCCTTTTGCAAGACACACGGAGGAGAAATACCGGTAAACCCATGTTCACTTTCAAGGAGGCACCTAAGGTTTCACCAAACCCTGCGCTCCTTAACCTCCTCAACAGGAGTGATAAGAAATTAGGTTTTGAATCCGGACCTGAAGAAGACTACCTTAGCCTAGGAGCGGAGGCGTGCAATTTTCTCCAGTCTCCTAGAGTTAAACACAAGACCCCACCCCCAGTGGCTCCGAAGCCTGCGATCAACCCCAGCACTCCTCCTTGGACTGCGCCAACTGAAGTGACCAGCCCGGACATGCCTCAGCATGCTGAAAATAGTGTGCCTGCACCTGCTGTGGCCCCCACCCCGGAGAATACCCCTGCTCCAGAGCCGGAGCCTACCACTGCACCTGCCCTAAAGCCCTCTCCCCGTCCTGCCCCCCGGGAAGCCCCTGCTAACCCACCCCCGGAAGAACAGCAGCAGCAGCAGCTCCAGCGAGTTGCCTCTTGGGAGGAGAACCACCACAGGAGTTCTCCTCTACGGCCAGAGCCTACGTTAGTGAGTTCCTGGCCCCCCACTCAAATACAAACACAACAGCAACCACCTGCCAGTTCCTGGGCACCACCAGCTCACGTGAAACCCCAGGAGCCGGGCCCAAGCCAGTCTCCACCCCAGGCTGCTTGGCCACCAGCCCAACCTGCGCAGCCCCAAGCTCAGCCTCAACCTCCTGTGAGTGCTTGGGCCCCTCTTTCCACCCAGCCTCAGGGCCAGGCACCATGGGGACAGCCTCAAGAGCAAGCACAAGCCCAGACACACGGTCAGCCATCCTGGACCCAGCCCCGAGAGCAACCTCAGCCTCAAGCACAGGTTCAGCCCTCTTGGGCTCAGCGCACTGAGCAAGCGCAGCCTCAACAAGTGCAACCACATTGGGCTCAGCCCCATGAGCAACCACAACCTCAACAAGTACAAACCCCTTGGGCTCAGCCTCAAGAACCGGTGCACCAGCAACCACCGCCTCACTGGGCACAGCAACAAGCAGACTCCCAAGCCCAACCACCTTGGGCTCAACAGCCTCAGCAAATAAACCAACCACAGCCTCCATGGGCTCAGCAAGCTCAGCCCCAAGCAGAATCCCAGCCACAGCCCACATGGGCTCAGCAAGCTCATGCCCAGGCTCCCCAAAAAACATGGCCTCAGACCCAGCCACAGGTTCCACCTCAGCCACCCTGGGTCTCATCACCCCAGCCTCAGCAGCAGCAACCTCAAGTGAGCACATGGCCTCCGTCACACACCCAAGGCCAGACACAGCCTCCCTGGGTACAACCAGTCCAGCCGCATCCACCGACTCAAGCTCCTTCGAACCCATGGGCTCCAGCTCCTGCACAGCCTCAGCCCCAGCCAACGTGGGCCCAGCAGCCGCTAGAACATTCTGCCGCTAGTTCCTGGGGCCCGGAGCAGAATCAAGGCCAAGCCCAGCCTTCTTGGGCACAACCCGTTCCAACTCAGTCTCCACCACAGATGAACTGGCAGCAGCCCAGTCCACAGCAACATGCTCCACAAGCGCCACCTATAAATACATGGTCCCCAGCTCAGACGCAACCAGTGAACACCTGGGCTCCACAGCCACAGCAAGCACCTGGGAATGCCTCATCTCCGTTGGTGAACGCGAGGGTGACACAACCTCTTCCCAAGCCAGGGCAACCTCCTCAAAGTGCTCCACAAAACCGGACCCCTCCACCCCCGCCGCAAAGGATGAACTCCTATATGATTGGTCGAAGGTCCTCGTCGCCCATCAACCCAATGGCTAGTGTCTTGAATCCGTCCGGAAGGGGCTCGGCCTATGAGATGCCGGCCGTCAGAGGGAAAGGAGCCGATCTGTTCGCCAAGAGGCTGTCGCGCATGGAGAGGTTTGTCGTGGACTCTGACACCGTCCAAGCAAACAAGGCAAGCCGGCCCACATCACCCGCTCCTTCTTTACCAAACGAGTGGAAATATTCTCCCAATATACGAGCCCCCCCTCCGTTATCATATAATCCCATACATTCCCCCTCGTATCCGCCGGCGGCAATAAAGCAGCCCCCGCCCTCGAGCCCTGCGTCTAAAAACAAGAAAAAAGACAAAGAGAAAGCCAAGCCTTCCCCCAAACCCCTTAATGTGGTAGAAGTCATGAAGCATCAACCCTATCAGCTCATATCCTCTCTCTTCACTTACGGCCCGGCTGCGGAGGCTGCGGAAGCAGCGAAGGCTGCAGCCAAGGCAGCTGCAGTCAAGCTAGCCCCTGAACCCACCCCTTCTGTACAAAGCCAACAAATCACATATGATCACATGGCTCAGGTCCAGCCAGCTGGACCAGTGAATGCCCCATACCCCCAGCAGCCCTATGGCATGGCCCCTCAACCCTGCATACATGATTACCAGCAGGTCCCGGCTAACGTTTACCCCCCTGCCAGTCACTGTCAGCAAGCTCCTGGTAGTCCCTATCAGCAAGTCTACAGCCCACAGTATCAATCTCCTCCTGTTGCGTATCATCTTGCTGGTGTCCAATCCCCTAGTGCTCCCTACCAACCAGCCTCAGCCTCTTACCCACCAGCCAGAAGCCCCCCGTACATGGCAGCCCCCACAGTGCCTTATCAACAACAGCCCCCCAGTAACTACGTGTCATCTAATTTCCCTACTGTGCACCCACTTTCCATAGCTTCAAGGCCCGACTCTGCCTCCGGGGGCAACCCTGTGGCTGCCCCAAAGCCCAAGTTCACCGCTAAAAAGAGTTCAGCGCAGGTGTGGAAGCCTACAGCAGGCAGTAAAGAGTGAATAAGATAGTGTTACTTCCACATGGTACTTAATTTAATAGTAGACTTGGATTAACACGAGCAGGCTCACTTCAGCTGCCAGTAAAAATTAGCGTGTTAGCTCAACCTTCTTCCATCGTGCAGTGTCCATAGGAAACAGCTTTTACGGTTTTCAATAAGGGTTTGTTAAAGTGTGTGCTTTTACAAATAAAATGCAAATTGAAAACAAGAAGTAGGCATACATAGTGTATATTGTCACATACAACTAAGAGGAAGTGAACTTTCTATGTTTGTAAAGTATGTACATTTTACAAATTTTATATAAAATGATGCATACAGACTTATTTCATGAGTATTAAATGAGATGTGGCGGCAGTATTGGCAAGTAGGGGAGCTTGATGCTCTATGTTTTGAAAGGTGATGTGCAAACCCAACAGATGAGATGGAAGTCGACGATTATAGAGAAAGGAGCAAAACGTAAACTGTGCTCAGTTAGGCACAGCTTTTTTTGGTGATATGTACATGTGTATCTAGGGGACGTGAACAAAACATTTAAGAGTTAAAGCTACACATTTCACATTTTCAAAATTGTTAGCTCAAACTCAAATGTAGGTATTTATTTTTTATTACCGTTTAATTTACTAGGATATACTAATTTATATTGAAGACCTGCCCAAGGAAAATTAGACGTTATAATTGATGTCAGGGTCATGTATTACTATGCTGTCTCCTGCAGACCCAGCTGTTGGGTCATGTTAGCTACTATAAATACCCGGGCTTGTGCCATGTGTGACAATGCAGTGGGAGGCATACTGGCAGATAGGCTTAAATTACAACTTTAGCGAATGTTAAGCGCCATTTGACTTCATGTTGACTTCATGTCCTTTTATCCGCTATAGCTCTAAGTCTCTTATCATTATTGAAAGCGAGGAAGTCCAGCACTACTGTCCATGCATGAAAACTATTTTATTTATAAGATTATGTGTTTTTCTTCATATTCTTTATTCATGTTTCTTTGTGTGTTTCTCTTCATCATGCACTCTCTGTATGATTCACCACAGTGCCATTAAAATATATAAAATATATTTTTCTCCTGCATTATATTTGTCATCACTTGTGCATGCATGCAGAGCTCTCTGCTTTCACATTCTTTCTAGAAATCACAGAATTTAACCATTTGAACCATTTCAATTGTTGCTCCACCTGCTGTAGTTTCTTTGTAGCAAAGGGTCATTGGACGAGCTACACAATAGAAAATATGCATCTGTGACATAAAATATGTCTAGGGATTTTATCCTCTTAGTCCATCCCATTTGACTAATTTTGAATAATAGTGGCAATTCCACTTTTGGATTGTGGATCAAATACAAGAGCTCTTTGGTTAAATCTGGACTGGGATACTTCAATATTAAGTAACCTGTCTTACTTATATTGCATCAACATGATTTAAGTTTATAATGCATAAGCTGCAAGTGCAAGGTTGATAGGACACATTTGACATTTGACATTTTAAATAGTACGTAGCCTATAGCATATATTGCAGTAGGTGGAATTTGTTTTAATTATATATTTAGACATAAGTGGCCTATATTGCGATAAGGGACATTTAAAATACATTTCAAATTTCTATATAACGTGACTTTAGCCCACGTTCTAATTTAAGCTATCGCTGGGATAACTTACTGTCACAGACAGCATGCTAACTCAGATGACTACAATTACTCTATTGCTCTATATTCTTCCATAACGTCAACAGTGACATTTTTGTCAATAATATTCTTCCTATTGTTTCATTTACTCAATCGCACCAGTAGATGGCAGCATCATCCTTTCCTGCATGCCTTCCCTATCTGCTCTAATTGACGTGTCTAGTACTTTTCTGAACCCTTTCGTTCTGCGTATTCCTGCTACCCATGGCTAGTTATAATGGTGACTTGAGATGTCTGGTCTTTGATACACTAGAGGCAGTTAGATAAGAAGCGCTTATTGAAATACCTATATGTGTCACTGCTTAATCCGCAAAGCAGAAGGCAAATCCAATGTATACAAGATAATAATAATAATAATAATAATAATAATAATAATAATAATAAACTTTATTCGTATAGCACCTTTCATACACAATGTGCAACTCAACGTGCTTTACAATTAAAAACATTTGAACAAAGGATGAAGGGAACAAATTAAATTAAACAAAAAGAAATTAGAAACAAAGGAAAACTAGGTAAAAGCCATGAAGATAATAAAAACATTATTTTATACACCCTCCCCCCTTACCCTTACTCTGGGGAGAAACCCACCAAAGCCAATTTTTGCACATGAGTTTATGTGTTTGACGTCTATTAGTTACTGAGTTACTGAAGTAGGCTCCCATTGCCACAAAGTAGCCTTTTGCAGACAGTTGAAAACTGAAGGTCTAGGTCAGCCTGGACGTGCCATAGACACTTTCCCAAACGGAATAGCTAAATTGACATTTTTATTTGGAAAATATAGTGGCTGGTGTTCCAAGATCAACGTTGTTGAAACATGTTTTTTTTCTCCCATGTTTCACAATATTCCAGTTTGCTTTGTTTCATTTGTGTTTTTTCTGGTTTTGTTTTTTTTATGGACATTTGTTCAGACATGAACACAAATGAATGTACCTAACGAAATTCTCAATCTTTCTTGGCAGGCATCTGGCAGGAGCTTCTCCTTATCTCCTCCTGCCAGGTCGCTGGGTCTGGGTCACAAGTCAAACTCTGCCTCCTCCTGCGCTAAGCCTCCAGCACCACAGATGTCCTGGTTGGAGCGGGGCCACAAACCCCCTACACCCTGGGAGGCTGCCTCCCGGCACCCCCTGGGACTGGTAGATGAGGCCTTCGCCTTCCAAAACCTCCAGCAATCCATCGCCTCCAACGTGCGTCTGGCAGCGCAGCGGAAAATGCTTCCAGAGCCACCGGCTGAATGGACGGCAAGGGTGTCCCTGCACCAGCCCCCACAGAGGACTGGCGGCCAGACTTGGAGCCAGACCCAGAGTTTCAACCGGAGCCTTAGCCGACCCGCTATGTCATCGTTTGTGTCCCCGACCAGGAGCACCGCTTCGGCCCCCGCGGGTCCCGCTCCTTGCAGGACCCTGCCGAGGGCCTGGCAGCCTCCGACACGGTCTGTGACGGAGGCGAGTCTCAGGCCGCCGGTGGCGCCGGTAGCCACCTCTGAGTGCAAACGGCCCTGGGAAAGATCCACCTACAAGGCCGCATACTCCAGCAACGCCGCCACGTGGAATTGGAAGTGATAGAATGTAGCTCAGTATGTGACTGACTGGGGACGAGAGACGAGAGAGAGAACAATAAGACACTTTTAATTCATCACTCAGACTCAATCAAATAGGTTTATCTTTTGCTTGTTGTATGAAGACACATAGTACAGATAAAATAAAGTAGGTTCATGTTCAGACATTCAGGAGAGCCTATGCATATAGGGTGTGGTTTTAGATATTACAAAATGGAAGGAAGGAAGGTTTCACATTTAAAAGGACACTCTGCACCTTGTGGTTGTAAGCAGTCCTACAGAAATGGTTTTGTATGAAACTGAGTGGCTTGGACTAGGGTTAGCAGTCAAAAGAATGTTCTGGGTAGAGAATGAAGGAAGTGGAAGTGACTCCAAAAAGATTATTAGAACTGAAAACATGCACCTAATAGATCAGCTAGTTTGTTTTGCTGTGAATAATACAGACCACTTCTTACAGATAATATGGAATGAATGCAATGTGGATTAGTTTGATAGGAGATAGGATATATGACATACATGTGACATTTAATTAAGAATGCTAAAACAGATTAGCAATGTGCATGTTGTAGTTGACAGCTGCAATGCTTTACTAGTTTGATGTGGCAGTTTGTAGGTTTGATTTTCATTCAGGTGTGAGATTTTTCCGTGGTGGCATGCATGCTCTGCACATTTTTCAGGCCATTAAAACCTGTGGCTGGCTGGGTATAGGTCTTCTGAAGATGTATTTGTTGGGACAACACGTCTGCGATCATGAAATCCTTCTATTATCAGCATGAAAGCAGCAACAAGAACTAAACTTCAAACATGGGGAAATAAAGGCTGACTCTATAACTCCGCACATTGGGTGGACATTTTGTTATGCAAGTCCACTTAGAGAGATTCATTCAATCTTCTGCAGACTGGCTTTTTTTATTTTATTAGCATGTGGCAATTGACTGACTATAGATTGAGAGGGGTATAAGAGGTTCTGAGCACAGCCTAATGATCATTAAGGTTATGTGTTATGAATATGCATGCATGCAGATCAAGTGCATATATGTCATATTTTGTCCATGTCGCATATTTTTGCAGTTGTATAATGCTGATTTGTAGTCAATGCCACCAGTTATATTAGTAATTTGCACATAATTTCATTCAGAATTCATGAAAATTGCGTATTGCACTTTGGTTTGGTATGCATCCAGACAATATATTACATGCAAATAATATGTTTTCTATGTATTGAATGTAACATTTCAGTTCACACTATTTTGAGTAACAGAGCATTTGAAGGAGTTAAAACCCATTTACTAGTGGGAGAGGAGACTGCTGTGACATTCTGTAAATCTCTGTTTCTACTCTTATCTTTATTGCAAGCATGAAATATTCTCCTGGAGGCAGTTTGGTGGGTCATTGTAGCGTTCTGTGTGTAATGCGCTGTCCTCAGGAGTTATATCCCTTAAAGTGTGCGTGTGGGGGGGTTGAGACTTGTTCCCATGGAGACAGCTCATTACATAATAACAGTGGGTTTTCTGTATGAGCTAGATATAAATAATAAAGTGACTGAGAGAAATGACCCACCACACACACACTCCTTAACAAATTATAATTGTATCAACAAACTGTCAAGATTCTCTTTATGTACTTAAATGCAAGTGTGGAACTTTAAAGTGTGGAACGTTGGCTTACTTTTGTGAAAGATAACAATATGACGTTCTTTATGCCATAAACTGGTGAAATACTGCTTCAAGAAAGGCAATATATCAATTTGCAATTCTGAATAAAACATGACTGCTTTTTTGTTTAGGGACAGTAAGGCAATTATATAGCAAACGTGCTGATTTTAAATCTTTTTTTTACTCACTAAAACACAAATATGTGCATTTAAAATGCAGCACACAGTTTTACTGGCCTATCATTTCAATATGGTTAGAAACAGTTAATGTGAGTGACTTACAGGGGCAGCGGGAGTCATATAACATAAGAGCCAACTTTAACTACTGTATAAACATTAGCCACTGCTGGAGGTGACAGAGAGAGACAGAGTTAGAGAGAGAGAGAGAGAGAGAGAGAGAGAGAGAGAGAGAGAGAGAGAGAGAGAGAGATTGACTGAGGGCACTATCAGAGCTCTATATATAGCCACATGTCACTTGTGAGCTGAATACCACAGACAACAGATGAAGTGACACCCGCCATAATGTCACCCATACTGTCAGATCAGACTAGAGGCTGACCTCCACCCACAACCCCTCTCCCCGACCTCCCTCCCTCCCTCCCTCCCTCCCTAAAACAGCCCCGGTGCTCAAGAGGCAGGACGCCCATTCAAAGTCTGCCTGACACTCCTGCCGCTTACCTTCCTTGCTCCCTAACCCCAAAGAAACGGGCACACGTTGGGACACCCTTTGGGGACCTTCGAGGACAGGTAAGCAATCAGTGAAGGGGCACTTTGTGAGCTGGGTTTGTTGTGGAAGCCACAATTGTATGTGGCATTTACAGTAGGCTATTCTAACCACTCTTTTACATGAATGCACTTGTACTGATGTACCAATGTGAATCACGCAGCTTCATTTGACACAATTCATTATTTCATCAATTCATTTGAATGATTATTATAATTTTTGACTTATGATATGACTGGGAAGCGCATGCACATTCAGTTCTTCTTGTGTTTTATGATTCACATGTCCCTGTTTTTCTGATGTTACCATAGACATTCTGGCGATAAAGTGAGTCTGACTCAGAAGCTGAATCTCAAAAGTGGAAAAATATAACAGATAAGAATATACTGTGCTAGCATCTCATTAAATCACAAGAACAAAACAGTTGTAGGCTTATGTCAATTCATCATTGTTGTATGAAGTTAAAGCACATTGTCGCAATAATATCAGCGTAGCATGGGTTCTCATAGTGCATGCGGGGTGTTTGTTGACACTATCGAATGTGTCCACCTCGGTGTGAACGTTTTCCTGGCCTCCTTTCATCAACTGTCTCACCTGCTGGATGTGACATCATGATGTCCTTTCAGCACACTCAAACCTATCGATTCCAGCTCCCTTGACATAGTGGGCTGCCATGTCTGCCACTTGGCGTTTAGCAGTCCAAGGTTATTTAAAGGGATGTGCTAGCTTTGCCCTTCTCCCCACTCATCCCAATAAATTGTACTTTCGGTGGGAGCTTGTAAGAAACGAATGGTGTTCAATCAATAGTCGTCATGCTGTCTTCTGTTTGTGTGTCAATGTACTATTGTTCAGACAGCTTCCAATCAGACTATGCTCAGCATATTTACCCTAACAAAATATACAATTCCATGCCAGAGGAATCTATAGCAATAGCTGTCTATCTATAGCAATACCCTCTTTCTTCAACCTTCCCAGGGGCAGTCATGTCACAGTTCTCCACCATGACCACCAAGGAGAAGAAGATGCAGGCTGCAGCGATCTGCAGAGAGGTCTATGGCTCAGAAGGTACCTGCTTCCCTTCCATTTCATTGTTTTTTATAGCCTCTCTTGTTGGGTTGGTTTGTTTCAGCCTCTTGTCACGATCAACTGCTGACTCACAGTACCATGGCATTTATCATTCATAACAGCATTTGCTTAGTTATACAGGTCTCAGGGCCTTCAGACACACACAAGTCCCAGGTGAGCTCAGGTGTCTTTATTAAAACAGTATGAGGCTTGCAAACCAAGCCATACATTACAGAAGGTATCAGCTCACCATGTCACCATTTGGCAACCAGCACGACCCTTTCTATAAATACGCAAATGAGCTGTTTTATTGGCCAAAGTAACTAATCCTGTTGTCGTTGTCCCTTGAACAAGCTATTCCGGGGCGAGTACAACTGTGCACTTTAGGGATGGGAAGGGTCTGAAGGATACTGACAGCTGAAAGATATTTTGGCAAATCCCTTTTAGATATAGACCTCTTACATCTCCATGATCAGCATGCATTAGCTAGCTCGAGGCGCTAACCACGCAAATAATGTGTAGAACGACAAGCGAAGATTATTCATCATTTATCATGTTGGCAGTAATACCTAGTCAGCAATCCATGTACTCAAGTGGTTTGTGTTTTTCTTTTTTGCAGTGATGGATTATCTGTTCAAATGTAATTAGCTGCCTTTGTGTATTTATAGGTGTTTGGATAAAACGTTTATCTTGTCAGAATTGTAATTATGCTGCTGTGAGAAACAAACCTACATTCATATGAAGGGAAATACTGTAAATAGAAATGTTGTTACTTTCGTCTATAATGTATTTACTAAATGCAGTATGTGGAAGATGCATGTACTCTGTGTGTGTGTTTAGATGTAGAAATGGACCTTGGGAAGAAGGTGAGCATTCCTAAAGACATCATGTTAGAAGAACTGTCCTTTGCCTCCAACCGTGGGTCTCGCCTCTTCAAAATGCGACAGAGACGCTCTGAAAAATATACCTTTGAGAGCATCCAGAATGAAGCGAACAGCCAAATTAATGTAAGCTCAAAGTGAAAGCATTGCTGTACAACTAAGTGGTTGTAGTGGACTCATTGATATCCATTTCCTTTTGTTAAACTAGATTAAAGGTACTCTCCTCAATTGTGCAATAGGGCCCCCAGAACGGCAACATTTATGAGACCAGCTCATTGTTTATGTTGAACATAAAACAGTTCAATAAAGTGTGAGCAGAGGTGGAAGGGGATATAAATTACCACTGCAATGTGTTCAGTTTAGAAGTTAAGATGGAGAAGGAGGATGCACTTTTGAAGTTTCATACACACAACACAAACACATTTTATTTCCAGCCACACAGTAAATTCCGACAAGACACTCTTGGTAAAAGTGCCTTTAACTATCACATTTTATTTGTGTTCTGTGTTTCTCAAGGTTCTTGCGTTTCGTGATCACGTTTGGAACTACCATCGTTACCTTCCTTTCACACCTTTCTCCCTTACATTGTGTAGGAAAAAAGATTTGGGGAAAAATTAAGTACTTAAAGTGTTATTTGACTGCTGTCGTTCAAGGACCGGTCCGGCGGGCACAATAGGTGTGAAAGTTTCATACCCGGTCATAAGAGACTTTATTAATGTGCCTTTGTGTTGGTTTGGCAGTGTGCCAAGTCATCATTTTCTCGTTCTGGAAGTGCTTATCTTGGCCCAGCCCTGTCCACACGTGCCATAATTTATATAGCGCTCAAGTTGGCATAATGTAACCAAGTTTAGCTCTACTTTCCAATATTCATTAGCGCTATTAGTTCTATGCCTTTCTTCTATGCTACAGTGACCTTGTCCCTTTATGACTTCCCTCTAAATGTGTTGTGATATTACCACGTTCATGTAACTATTGCTACCACCACAGCGTGTTCTGCTGTGTTTAAATGCTTTAGTAGGGTGTGTGTGTGTCTGTGTAATGGGGGGGGGGGGGAGGGGGGGGCGTCAGGAAATATTTACTTTCAAGTTGTTAACATTTCCTGAGGAAGTGATTGAGTAAATCATGAAAAATGTCTTCAGCTGGAGGAAATCTGTTTGCTAGGGCTGCAGCACATCACATTCCAGTCTAGGAAACAATGGAGGAAATATGTGGATATGTTTCTTCTTCTTTTATGAAAACATCTTGGGATATTTTTTGCTTTGACTTAAAATAAAAAGTGTATATTGACATTACATGCAAAAAAATATATATAATAATAATGACTTGCACAGAAAACCATTTTATCTAATAAATCACTGATTTCCCTCGTAGTACGGAATTGTCGCTGAGAATGGACTCAATACAGACTGCCAATGTGGGGAGAACAGCCTAGGGATGGACCAGTCTCCTAAAACTCCACCGAACACACCAGATACAAGAGCCATGCCCAACCCTGACAGCATTGCACCCGGTAAGCAACAAAACACAACACTCCTACTGGGGGGGCTGAGGTTGCAAATGCAGCTTATAACTGGCTCCAGCTTACCTCAGTTGAACTGTGTGACCTTAGCTAAACCATGTAACGATAAAGCAACAATAGTGTAATAGTGAATAAGCAGCAACACTTGAGTTAAAGTGTACCGTAGGTCCCCTATGACTTCTTTGAGTGTTTAGTGTGCAGGTGTTATGGTCTCTGAGGTGGACTTCAACCTCACCACTCTGATAAGGACGGCAGTGTTTTGTTTGTGCATGTGTTCACTGATTACAGTTGTATGGGCTATCTTTTGGGGATATTTCACCTAGCCCGACAAAGCGTTTTTTTTTTGTTTGTTTTTGTTTCTTTTTCTATGTCTATATTACACTTAACTTTATCCCTTGTTCTCTTTCCTCATCCTTCTTGGCATTCCCTCCTATTTTCCACCTCCTCAAATCTGCTACTATCGCTTTATAATTGCCTGACTGGGCATAGAGGAAGTTTTTACATGGGTTTCCTGTTTTGCTCTGTACTGCTGCCACCAATAAACCACCGGGATATTCTTGATTTGGGCATGATCACATGGATGCCGAATGTGGCGTTATTTCTGGACCTTACAACCAGGCCCTGTACAACCTCTGAGGGTGTAGTAATTCCAGCTGCAGCTGAAATCAGTTTGCATAGTATTGGATATCACCAGGGTCATAGCTCTTGATATAGCGCAGACATGCTCTACAGCGTAAGTACTTGTACAATTCAACTGTCCAGCACATGTATTGTAGCTAATTTGCCAAGCTATAACATACAGTACATTACACTAAAAGTCTTAACTATTAAAATTGGTGGAAAACTGGTATTGAAATAGGATGCTCATCTTTATCTTATCTAGTTATACATGGTTATAAAATATACTAAGCCTCTATTGAAATTGTTGGAAAAAGAACATTAGTTCTGCTATATGGTATGCCCACCTTTATCTCTGTAACATAAATACACTTAATTTGACACCATACACTAATGTAAAGATGACCATGTTTATTCTGGTATAATTTGAAGGCGAGTTCTCTATCTCCAGACATTTATTGTCATTTTATGTCCAAAGGAGTGTGAATAATACAGCATACATTATTCAGTGAAAATTAAGTTAAGATGGTTGTTGTGGCAGACATTGAAACAGCCTATAGCCTTCTGTGTGTTTTTATAGATCATCCTTTGATCAGATGGCCTTCATGTACAGGGCTGGGAGTGTACTGTTTTTGGACAGTCAACTTCTCCAATACACGCACACGCACACACACGCACGCACGCACACAAAAAAAAAAAAACATCTACTCAGCCAAAATGTACATAAAAAAAATTTACTAAAATAAAAAAAATTTAACATTTTGTAACAGATTCTTGTAAAACTGCATGGCCAGGTCCTCTGTTTGGTCTCTCCTGCTTCCTCCTTGAGGCTGAAACATAAACTCAGGAAGGGGGATTGTTCATTGTGAGAGGTTAGGACGTGACATAACGCCTGGCTTTATGTAATGCCTCTACTTGCTAACCTCCATGGCTAAAGCTCTCTTTTTGAAGGATACATTTTGGAAAGGTCCATTCAAAACATGCACGCCGACACAAACACACACACACACACACGCGCGCACACACACACACACACACACACACACACACAGAACATATTGTAAAATGACTTTTCTGAGTTTCAAACCAAGACAACAATGTTTCTGCAATGCAGCGTTTAAACCACCACGCTAATTCCAGACTTTAATAAAGCATTGTCCATTTAATTGCTTTTCAATACACGTGACTGTAACCAGTGCAGTTGAAGTAAAGGTCTGAAGATTAATGTCCTTCATTACCACATACTGAGGTAAAAGCCACATCAGTTGTGCCGACCAACTGTATCCGCAGGTTATGGAGGTCCTTTGAAGGACATACCTCCGGAGAGGTTCAACAGTACGGCCGTACCCAAGTCCTACCATTCTCCATGGGACCAGGCTATCTTCAGTGACCCTGACTTAAAAGAAACATTTCTCGTTGGCATGCCAAAGCCTGAGCCCCAAACAACACTACCACAGTACAAGAGCTTCAATAAGTAAGTCATGTGCAAAATGAATGCAACACTGTTAAAGAGGGACTGCTAATATACAGTACACTACTATTCAGATAATGCCACTTCACTATTATTCACTAACCAATAGCTTTCATGAAATATGAATATTAACATAAACAACAGACATAGTCACTGTTAAAGTGTAACTGCACCCCAGATCTGAGCCTGACTCCACACACTACAACTTTGAAAAATGCATCAACTCAATGCTGAGTGAGGGGAGGGGCTGAGAGGGGGACCCTCATTAACATTAAGATTTGAATTTGATGATGTATGAGCCTTGGACATTGCTGGTTTTCAAAAATCACCCAAGGTCCTTTTTAACGTATATGACGTGCAGTTATGTTTTCAGCCCATAAAATGCAGATTTCGATAAAAATGGGAATTTTGTCAATACTAACACCGGCATTGATGTGTATCATCACAATCAATCCTATTACTTTGTTTACAGCTCAAAAAACACATTTTAGGGTGCAGTTATACTCTAATCTTAACTTTCATGCTAAGATTTTAACAGACATCAATCCATTAAATTAATGCACATACTCAGTGTTTATCAGGACATGTAAGCACATTCTTTATTAAATATATTATGCATACAGGACAGCCCCCTTCCCCCTCTCCATAAGTGGGCATAGCAAGTCCTTCGTCTGAAACACAATGTATCATAAACATGCCAGACCATAGCGGTTGGAATACATCTCTATCTTAAATTCTAAGCTTCAAGTTAATGAAGGAGTTAAAAGTGCCACATCACTCCTCATTAGCATTAGCATGCTAACGTTGTCACTGCACCACTTCCAGGGTGGCAACGCCGTTCGGTGGATTTGCCGGTTCCCCGAGACCTGTCCCCATTAAAGCCCCTGAATTGGACCCCCTCCCAGATTACCCCGAGCTTCAAGGGGACACTTCAGCTAGGCGTACCACCTTCAACAGAACTGCTCTAGGGTGGGTGTCTACAGGAGCCCCCATCATCCCAACGATATCTCTGGAACCCGTGGCCATCCCTGAGTCAGATGACCTTTGAACTCCCCACTCCACCCCCGAGGAAGGTGTACAGATATGCCATGGTTGCTAAACTGGAGGTTCTTGAGGATAGGTGAGCTGAGTGTAGGGTGTTGTGAGAGAAAGTGTCTCTTCTCTCTCTCTACTGCTACAGTACCAGTGGTGGTAATGTTGTCACTGACAAGTTACATTAGTGATTTTTATAAATGTTTTCCTTCAATTAAGTTTTGTTACGCAAATCATTCACAAGCCAAATGAAATTGCGTATAGATATTCAGCGTGAAACAACACTATTCATTTCACATTCATACACTGTATTCTGGAGTGCTTGCATTTGGAATTGAATCACATTTCCTGTTACCACAAATAAAAAGTGCTTTATGTAAACGCTTACTCTTTTGTGGATATTGACCCATATGTGTCTAGAATATTCTCCCAAACATCTGAATAACCTCAAGGTAATGAGCCTTTTATAAATGGTCAAAAACGTTGTTTCATGCCAAACGTGTTTAGCAAAAAGTAGATGAAATGTAAACACATACTGGTACTGTACCTACAGGATGGGCACAACGTTGTATTTTAGTACTGGTCTGACATTTTCACTGTAAATGTCGAAGCTTGTTTATGTAAAATGACAGTCGGAATGACTAAGGGTGATTTGGAAGACAGCATAAATCTACTCGGTTTGCCTGCCAAATATTCTATGTGTTATACGGTCACCACTAGCCTCGTCTGCAATACCGTGCTTTGGCATTTCACCTACATTTACTTGAACTGGGTTTGCCAGGTCAGCTAGATGTTCTTGTAAAGAATGCAACAAGTCTAAGTGTGTTTTGTGAATTAGTCAAGCAATGCCATGTCAAGCCGAGATTGTATAGTATTTTGAATTATTAGCTTTCACATAAAAACTAAAGTTATTTTGTTTTGTGACCAGAAGTCCATTGTGATTAACTGTGACAACATTTTAAAGTAAAAATATTATATTCATTTTGTTATTAATTTCTATTAGTATTGTAATTGGAAGTCATACGTGAAACAGCATCATAAGGATTTGTACCCCACCCACACATTGGCAGTAGGTAGGCCTATGCCATATAGAAAGAAATTGCTTCCTTGCCCTTTGACACAGCTATGCTTCAAGTGGTTTATGCAACTACGTTTAGTTTGCCAAAATTAAATTAAAAGGAATATGAGAATGAGAGTATGATGATAAGAATTTGAAGTTGCTTTTCTACGACCAAAAAATGCCAAAATATCCCATGTCAGTCCTATGTGGGTGATGCTTTTTTTAGTGTGCAGGAAGCCAAGTCAGACTTAACCTGAGAAAAAAATATTTTCATTTAATTTGATTGTTTTTTTGGCTCCAAAATGAAACAGGAAATGCTAGTCATCTATTCCTCGGATCAGCTAAGCCAGGTATTCCTGGCCTCTGTCTTCTGAATGCAATGTTTCCGGAGCATTTTGCAGTCCTTTTTAACTCTTCTTGCCATCGGTCTCGAGGATAACGGTGTGTTCAGCAC
The DNA here is from genome assembly GCA_025399935.1 of Amblyopsis rosae. Lineage (NCBI taxonomy): Eukaryota > Metazoa > Chordata > Actinopteri > Percopsiformes > Amblyopsidae > Amblyopsis > Amblyopsis rosae. The sequence continues at coordinate 15,500 of JAODTR010034165.1, read as the reverse complement.
ACCTATGCACTGCCAAGAATGGCAGTTAATACTGTTTAACACGGGTGGGTATGAACTCCCTTTTAACTAGAATGTAGCCATTATCAAAATGCAGGATATTATGATGGTATAATTACTGTTGATGAAGTTGCCATCTTGTGTGTTCTGCTCAAATATAATGTATCCCGAATAAAAGTTTAACTATTCAGCTAAACATTACCTGTCAACAAGGAAACTAAGTTACCTATAAGATAACATGTAACTTATAAGTTGTGTGGTAAACAAATACATTATTTTGCAGTGCAATATGCAGTACTGTAGGCACACTATGGGGATGAGATGTCCGATATAATGGAGCCTCTTATCACAATTCAGGGTGGTCAGTTAGCCCTGCTGCTAATCAATCCTGTACAAAACTGCTTTCAGTTTAACAAAACAATACTGCCATTGCAGTAACCTTTCTTGCCTTTAAATGCCTAAATGCATTTACACTATGTACATTTGTTTAGGAAGTATATGGCATAGTTTTAAATTGAGTCTGCATCTACAGTAGTAACCCTGCCGCTGTTGCATTTATAGCATCATGCTAACGAGCTAAGGTCCACCTGGGTTTCCATTTGCGCACACAGCAGCCAAACAGCCACGTATGCTGCTGACACAGACAATCACAAAATTGTTGACACACACATCCGGTCAATATCCCCTAGGATTCCCTTAAGCAAGTTGAATAAGTAAATTATAAATAAAGGACTGTGTTAAGGGGAAAAAACTGCAAGGACTCTGAGGTGAGATAGTTGTTGAGCTTGCATACTGCTATATTACATTAGAGTAGTTTTGCAGTGTTACATACTGTATATCTCTTCACAGGAGCACTTTTTGATTGTATTATGCGACCCTATAGAACCTGAAGGGAGAGGGGTAGATAAGGGTCAGGGTGAGCCTATGAGTGCTGTATGGGGGGAGTAGAGAGGAGTGCCACTCAGCACTCAGATGTGGGAGGGGCAAGTTTGGCCAGAGTGTCATTAATGCTGATTTATATCGTGTACAAACTGAGGAGTGTACCAATCAGTGTGTACATGTCCTTTGAAACATCATATACATTTTATTGTATATACTGTATATATATATATATATATATATATATATATATATATATATAAATTGTATATACAGTATATAAAATGTATATGTTACAATATAAAGTGAGTCAGTTTTTTCTGCGCATGTCTCATATTCACACCAGGTTGGTCTGAAGCCCAGCAGGGGGCCACTCTCACAGGGAAATGCAAAGCCTGTTTAGGTGTCTGGTGTCAGTTTACAGGCGAGGTGGGGGTTAAAGGGTGATAGGGTACATGTTCCCTTGGTGACATACAGTACGGAGAATGACGACATAGGCTAAATGCTTCACACTGAGAAAACCTTTGGGCCTATGTTTGAGGGGGCTTTATGAGTCATTTTGTTTGTGTGGGAGTTTAGAGGATCGAAATACATTTTACAGGGTGGTACAAAATGGGTTAATGACAATAAAATATATTAAACAAAGGTTATGTTCTTTTACAAATTAGCACTTTAAATAACGGAATAAAATACATTATTGAATAAGGAGAGCTAGCAATTAGCTTGTGATCAACTGAACAATCAAGCTCATATTCCTGTTTTGATGCCATTGCCCTGGAGACTAATTAAAGCTGTGTACTCAGAATAATCTAGAGACAGTGACCTCATCCCAGGGGAGGCTCATGTACTGTATACTCTGGTGCTGACTGGTCGAGCCATGCCGTACACTCTTTATAAACAGTAGATGCACACCTCTAACCAGACTACATTACCATATGCTAACATAGAGAGTTAGAATAACTACAAGAAACGTGGTGATAGGTTACAAAGCTCAGGCACACATGTCTGCAATATGGCAATCAATCAGGCATAGTGGTGATAGCCTGCTTGATACAGTGTATGAACAGTATTAAATGTATTGTATTTGATGAACAAGCTTACTACCGTGCTTAACAAACAGACTTAAAAATGCTTGACCATGGGTACCACCTCTACCATGGATACGGCAAGCACAGCAGCAACATTATATATCATGTCTGATGTTTGGCTGAAGTTCAACATTAATGTAAAGTATAGCATCTGCTTATGCTTACCCCCTCATCTCCCTTTATGCAACAAGGAACTATATGTTCCTGTTTAGCAGTTTAAAACATGAAAGTTATAATGATGCATTTTCTCGTGGTTTCTTGTGGCTGAACTGAATAGCTTCCCTGCAGCCTCGATGTACTATGACTAACAGTAAGGCTGTGATATTATGCTGACTAAGAAATACAAGATGATAGATTACAATATTTCATATTCTAAATACACAAAATGAAAACCACTGAAAAAACAATAAGTGGTTTAGTGTGAACATCTCTTCATTACATTATTGAAATTTGTGGATATAATACAACCAGAGTTATTTCCAAAGTGTTGTTTCAAGCCCAACAATTAAACCCTTACTAGACTAGTATTATAACAACATTCACATGTCATAAGTTGCAATTCAACAGCAATGTAGAAAAGGTTTCCTTTTGTTAAGGCATTTCACCTAGAACATTTTTGCATCACAAACCACACAATAAACTATACATTTTGTACACAAAAGTAAAACGGGTTAAAATGGTTAGAACAGCAGTGCACACAAGCATCGATTAATCATGTATTCTAAGCCTATTATGCTTATTTCAATATCCTATGATGTTGTATGCATGCATAATAGGAAATTATACATTTTGTGTGTGCAATTTGTAGTTAATATAACTATAAATGAAGATAACAAATGCATTTTGTGTGTGCCTATGTCCTGTCAGAAAAGTACTCAATAATAAAAAGATAGTGCTTTATGATTAGACACATTATATTTTAGCATGCAGTTGTGTATATTTTGCTCATACTGGAATGTTATTAGAGAATACAAAATGTATTGAACTGTTCTCTATATCCAATATTACTTACAGATTGCAAAAACAGACAGCGGATGCTAAAAAAAATCCTATCATGTCATTTTACACAACATTTGGGGTGAATGCCTTCTTGCAGTCTGGTGAACAATCAGTATCATTAATACTGTAAATACATTAATCAGTCAGAAATTAGCGTAATTGTGTGGTAATTGTGTCAGACAATGTATTAGTTCCAAGCCTCTATGGTCACATGCTTGTCACAGTTATAAGATTGTGATAACAACAATCAATCAATGAATGTGTTTTTTAAGCATGAATTGACGTGTCTTGTTGAATTTAATGTGAGCAGTAGATTGACACAACTTTGTCATGAGCTCTGGTTAGTGAGTCCCTGACAGTGTCAGGCAGCCCTCAGTAGTGTGTTCATTTATGTGTGCAATATCTTCATGCAGAGCTGGCATATTCACACTATTTAATTTTAAAATAAAATATCCTTCACCACAGAATTATTTCTGTAGTGGTTCATTATCAAGAACTGTCATATCCCATATTACAACATAGCTTATTATATGTCCATGTATTTAGGGAAGCCAATTGAAATGTAGTTAGGAAACAGAGGATTCAACAATATGTGTCGAGAGATTATGGGGAAACACTGAGATGCTCTTCTGCTGAAGTCCTCCAGACTGTGTGAATGACGCATGCTGACTTATAAATACACTCTCTGCAATGCTACTAAAATGTTTGGACATTTGGCAGTGCTGCACAGCAACGCTGAAATGGCACAAATGAGTAGGCTATAGCTCTTGGTTAATGCAATGTACCTGCTCAATACATTTTTTATTTTAAATACAATACATGTCTAAGCAGCCTGGTCCATAATGTATAGCAATATATTCATATAAACCACTTCAAAGTAAGAAAGCTTATGCCTAAAGTTAGGATATCCCACATGGAGTGCTGTAAATCATCAGTTCAGATAATTATACTGTATATACATATATTTTTTGTGCTTATTCAGACGTGTTGAGCAGATAGTGTATTTCACTGGAGTGATAAGCTATTTTAAATTAATATTTCCAGGAATATTATTTATTGTTTCCTGTAGTATCTCTCACAGCTAAATCAAATGACATTTGGTTGACATTTAGTTGAACTGGTTGAACTTTTTTTGTCAAAACTATTATCACCCCCCCCCCCCCATAAGCATTGAGCACTACTCAAAGTTAAAAAAGAGAAAAGAATGACTAATGCTCCTTAAGACATACTTTAAAAGGAAGCATTATGCTTCCATTGAGGAAATGTGTTCGAGCAGAAAGGTAATTGTCCTGTCGTTTGACCCTTTCAAGTACTTCCTGCAGGGAAAGTCTGAACTGCTTTGATACACCACGACCTTCTCGCTGCACTGTCCTCATCGCTGTGTCAAATTTCCCCTGACAGCACACATTTCCTTTGAAACCCCGTGTTTATCATCCAATACACAGCTTGTTGGACCTTTGGTCAGGGCTGGAAACCCAAATACCACATGCTGTACTACACGCCCTGTGGGCCTACTGTATATTGCAAGGAAGATATACACATAGCCTACCACACAGTTCAATAGAAGGTTGTCAAAAAGCTCTACTGATTGGCAATAACGTGCGAGTGCAGGTTACTTGTCCTTTTCTGGACATTGACACACTTTAGAGGTAGCAGATGGCTGAAAGGTTCTGCTTAGTTTGGCAAATCAGCAGGAGTGCTTATTAAAAATAGTGTACATGTTCATTTTCCATATGGCACAAATGGAAGTCACAATATTACAGGCACTCAGCAAAATGGATAGCTTAAAGTAAAGTCTGGGCACAGGCTGCCCCACAACTCAAAATAGTATGCTCCACGTGTGTATTGTGGCCTTGGTAAATACATACATTTCAATAATAAAATTATTGGAAAAATACATATGACATAATGAAGACACTGATGATAATACTTAATTGCTCTCCAATTATAAACAATAATGTAGTTCTAGTAACAAATTCACACTTACATAATTGTTTTGAATTAAAATAATAATACAAACGGACAAAAACACCTGAATGAGACTGACACGGGCTACTGTTTTGCAACCACACGTGTGCGTGGTATGGCAGTGCGCTACAGTAGCGTGGCTACAGGGGACTGCAGTAAATACAATGGTGAAGAGGCGGGGTTTGACCTCGCAGCTCTGAAAACATCACTAATCCAGTATTTCAGGTGCCGAAGTCAACCATTGCTCAACGCGCAGTACCGCGTTAACAACAATTGCAGCAGAGTGGCAAGCTAAGAATGAAAAAAGAAATACACCGTTAAGTGAATGTGCCGCTGTTTTACGGACTGGAATTCCAATGGAAGATGGATAAACACTGTAAAAGGAGAGTTGTGGTGAAGTAGTAACAGCGTATGCTATTACAGGGAGCACTTTTCCTTCTTCCCCGGATAATCTGTATCGCGCCGTGCGCCTCGTACTACGGCGGACCAGCTCCTTCACCGAAACTGCTGAGTCTAAACGAAACATCGCTTGGGGATATAATACATTACACTTTTAACAGTTCCGAAACCTAGGTGAGTAGATCCTACGTACATGTCGCGTAGGCAGTATAAACTTTGTGTCATGTTTTACGTGCCAGGCAGAAGCGGAGCTTACCTGAAACTCAGGTAGACTAAGTGCGGAAGTAAGCAAAACAGGTAAGAGCCTTGTTCTCGACCATATCGTTTATCCCACGACACGAAACGAGTACAGCGTTTAATCGTGCCGTCTGTTTTATTTCACCTTGTTACAAGTTGAAAACAACCACTGCATTGGTGTTACCGCAACATATCAACAGTCTCATTATGCAATTTTAAAGGTGTGTAACAAGGGACGCATGTAAAGGCTACATTGTAAACATGATCTCTGTTGTGATATACCGTGAGTATGCTTGAATGGAAAGTAGGCTATAGATTATAGGCCTACTATGTGATTTTGTCATGTAAGATAACACATTTACACTTTATTTAATTTACACTCAAAGAATGGCATATCCACTGCCATTCATAACATATTTAGCGTAATCCTTTTGGTCAAATTTGCCATGAAACTCACTAGAGAAGCGTTTGAATAATCCATATAATAAGCATCACTAAATGGTATCAGGTCTGCGTTATTGTTTTTTGTACACAGTTAATTTGAACAACAACATGAACACACCTCACAGTCAGGAGGACTATTGCATTCGTGAAATTATATCATCTGTATTTAAGACACGATGTTTTCACGGCCTCCTGAACTGCCTTTTGTAAATTGTGATTTAGGCCCACTTCTGCTGTGAAATTAGATTCCAGGCCAGCTAAGGAAGCAGGTTTTAGAGCATTAGTTTTGTCACCTCTGCCAGAAGACACTGATTCTAACAGGGAAATAATTAATTCTGGACTGGAGATTTATAAAAATAAAAATCAGTGTCTACTTATTAAAAAAAGACTAATTTTTACTTACCATTTCAAGTCAAGTAAACTCATTTGTATAGATACTAGAAGCCGTAGCTGCTTAGACATTTAGGAAGTACTTGGGTGGGGGGTAGCGGATGTTATATTTCAATCAAATTCTCTCCTGTGTTGGTCCAGGAACATGTGCTTTTGTTCTTCATTTCCCCGTCATGGACAAAGCCGCGGGAACGTTCGGGTGACTCAGCACGGGTGACCTGGAAAGTTTCACAGGGCTTAGACGTGGTGACCGTGCGCTGCAGACTTTAGCAGGAAGTCCACACAGGAAGCAGTTGTAGCAGCATGTTTGCCCAGAGGTCCTCAGCGACGTCTGTAGGGAGTGTGCCATGTTATCACTGTTCTCTCAGGGCCGAAAAAACACAGAGGTCCAGTTTCATTGCTGCCTGGGTCATTAGAGGGAGCTTGCGGATATTGTGACACCTTTTGTCATTTGGTGCCGTGCCAATCCCTATGGCTTGTGTATTGTAGTGGTGTTTCCTACATGTTTCTGGCACTGACTATACAAATGTTCCCGGACTAAACCAAGTGGAATTGGCTTTAATGCATTAAATGAAAATGTATAGTAACAACTGCTTCACCGTGATCAACATGTTTCTGGCACTGACTATACAAATGTCCCCGGACTAAACAAAGTGGAATTGGCTTCAATGCATGGAATGAAATTGTATATTAACAACAACTTCGCAATGACCAATTACCGTTTTTGTTAACATTTTATTCCGTGGAGAACCTATTCAAACATGGGTGAAATCGGTAGTATAACACTCCAGTAAATCCTGACTGATCTTAACAGACTGCCAAATATCACATTTATTTGTTCCTTATTGAGCAAGCACTATAATTTGCCTTTTACTTTTGTAATTAAAATTAAACATTGACATATATGTAGAATAATTTGATCATTATCAGTGTGGAGTTAAGGTTTCATGGCTTTTCCCTTTAGAAAGCAGGAAAGACCAAAACAGTGTTTTTGCCACTCGTCGGATGGAGACTTTGATTGCCATTGATTGTTGTCCGCTGTAAGGAAAAGCCATCCATCACCATTGATGCAGTGTTGGGAATAGCAGGACGGCACGCTCACCGCTGTCGTGCAGGTGTGTAATGTGCCAGCTAGACGGGATGATACGTTGATCAGCATTATGAAAAGTCACACTGCAGCACCACTAAACATCTCTGGGGAGCTCTCGTAGAAAGTCCTGAGAGGTTGAAAGTTGCGCAGCGGGCTGGTTTTGCTTTTTGTAACAAAAGATTTGATCTGACATGTATTTAAAGGGGCCCCAGATACATGATATACAACACATTTTGAGACTGAAATGTAACCGTCTCAATGTAATGACACAGTTCTAAGCATTCCAACCCTTGCGTGATTATACTATTTTGTCCAATAACGTGTCAAACTTCATGATAATGGCATGTTTAATTCAGCCACAGACGTGCGTAAATGTAGTTCAGTTCTCTGCCGATTGATCCATTGACCACTGTTGGCATGACCATATGAGAGAGAATTAAATAATTGTTAATGAGGCTATCCATCAATGAATTGCTAATGGATAAGTTATAGCAGCAGATCTCTAGAGCACCAGCCTGTCAAAGGAGCTGATGTACAGCTAGGACTGAGGCGCTAACCTTAGCATTTAGCTTGTGACAAAGCAAGTCCATCCGGGGCTTGTTTCAACCAATGCAATGTGTCTGTTGACAAAGTGTACGTGAGGATAACATTGCAGTGTTTTTGAGAACTGAACTGACTGCTTTGCGGTCCTTGTTGGCCTGCATTGTTGATTGGAACGTTGTCTTTGGCAGTCTTCCAAGTGGAGTTTTTCTTTTGTTCAATTCCTGTTAATATTTTAAAAAGTGTGTTCTACAACCTCGATTGATTGTATTTTAATATAGAAATACAACTGTTGAAAGGTTGTAGAGCTGGAGAGTGTCAGGAACTCATCGCTTTTAGAAACCCTAAATTGTTGGACGTGCTTTCATGGAGGTCAAAATGTTTGTTCAGTTTTATGAGTTGGTATTGTCTGTGAACGTGATTGCATAAACAAAGGGAACATTTATCTTATTTATGTATTAAAGCACTGGGTGAAACCTTTAAAATTAGGTGGGGAAAAAAGCCACATTTTGGCTTCTTTTAATCAGGAGAATCAAATTAATAAATAATTTAAAATGTTGACCAAGCTCAATGAACGATGTGGCTTGAAGATAAGGATTGTTTTCAGCATGTGAAGAACAAGGGTGGCGACAAATAACTTGGCTTGTAAGCAGTGTCATAATTTGTTGACAATATTGCAGCCAATGACCATAATCCTCCACCTAGAACTGACCACAATCATAGCCGTGACCAGTCTCATTACATAGAAAGCATGGAATAGAAAGAATGTTGGAATATGTTATTGCACATAAAAAACATGTTGCTTTTTCTAAATGCACAGAAACTCTAGCCTCATTCCTTTAGAAAGCGATCATACTTTCTTTATCGAAACTCCATCTATTGGCCTACCTGTTTTGCTATTCATCTTGGGTTTAAACCAGGTGTGACTTTAAGTCAGACCACTTTGAATCTCTACTTTCTTTTCCTTGTTGTTAAACAAAATATGCGGTATTGTAGTCTAGTGTACAAAGGTTAGTATCTTTTTCAAATAAATTAATATGAAATAATGAAATTGGTGGGGTGGTGGTGCTTATCAAGAAGTAATGCAAATTTCCAATTGAGAATTGCTGAATGTTTTGTTGGGTTAAAAATTGCCTGTCTAGGAGTATATTATATTTAAATATTGTCTCCCAGTCAGCATACACGTTTATCTCTTGAGAGATACTTTAAAGTAAGTGAGGTTGTCATTGTTTCCAGCTGAGGACTGTAATGAAATATAATGTTATATTTAGACATGCAGGGACAATATTACTTTGCCAGTGATGTCTCTATAACAGAGTTAAATTATCTGCTATTGTATTGAAGGCCCATCTTTGTTGACAGAGATACAGTTGGGACAACATGGTCTTAAAGATAGGCAAATCTGTTACATACGAGGTTGGTGCAACCTTGAAATTCCATAAGCTTGTTTTATTTGCAACAATAAATCATTGCCTAGGAATGTTGTTGCTATGGTGAGTTGAGTGTAGAGAAGGCAGACCATTAAAGTTTAGGTAATTTAGCAAAAGACTAATAGGCCAATCCTATCCTACACTAGCCTGTTGTAATTAAAGGTGAGGTTGCAAGTGAGAAGGAAATGGCGTTCATTGTGAATATTTATGGATGGGGAGTTCTTGTGAGAGAGATTAGCTGACTCCCAGATGTTGTTTGTTAGACAAATATGTACACAACAATATTATTTAAACTGATCTATAACACATTTAAGGTGCAGGTAAGAAAAGTACAACTTTATTTTAAAAGCTGTGAATAGCAAATGAAAAAGCCTGTTTTATTCACCTAGAATTAGTCATGGCCGTTGTTCTGCTTTGGTGGGCTGTTGCTGATGTTAATACTAATATTGTGTCTTAGTATTTATTTGTTTTTTTGTCTTGTACAGTCTTGCTGCATTGGGAATGGAATGCCAAACGCTACCTGGATAAATCTTCCCAACGGTCAGAGATTGGAAAGGCCCAATCCAACGGCCCTCCTCTGCACCATCAAGGCAATGCAGTGGAGCACTGGGGACTGTTTAGGTCCAGACTCTTCCCCCTGCCCCTCCTGTTGTGGAGCCCTAGCACTGTTACGGCCACGGTCACCCCTTAAGTAGCCTCACACCTGCAGACCAAGACCTACTCCCTAAGCCAACGCTCGACTCTAGTCCAGCTTAATTGTTTAAAATTATTTTTTGCATTGTTGTTTTATGAGAAACGTCCATGTAACCCGGGCAGAAGCAACTCCGACTCAAGCTGCAGAGATGGGGGAGTAGAAGCTCATGCGTAGCAGGACGCTCGCCGCGGTTAGCGGAGTAACTTAGCCTGGGGCTGTCGCGGAGGCCGGAAGGGATCCCACTGCCAACGACCCACGGACCCCAACCCCAACACACACAGTTGGGACTTTTACCGGTGGGAAGGCGTAGCTCTAAATCCAATGGCATGGGTCAAGCTGTTCAGGAGGCCCGGGGGCAATCTTGCCAAATCCTACCAGCCGGGGAGCATGATGTCTCTGGCCCCCACCATAGGCCTGCTGAATGAGCCAGGTCAAAACAGCTGCTTCCTCAACAGTGCAGTGCAGGTGGGTTTATCGTGTTGGGCCGATTGGGTGACTAAAGGTGGTCCAGGAAAACTTCCTAGGAATAATGAGTTCTGCACATGGTCATTTGTGGTGTCGCTCGCGCGCGCGCGCGCACACACACACACACACACACTAAGCTAGTATTGAACTTTTGTTCAACTCTTCGTAGCTCGGCCTCATTTCTGTTGATATTAAGCAAAAAATTGCTTCTTCCCTTTTATTTAAAAAAAGAATGTTGTGGACCGACAGTGCTGCAGTGGGTAGAGCGGGCAACAGGTGATTCAGAAGTCGCTGGTTCGATCCTGGCTACCTCCTCACCAAGTGTCTAGGTGTCCTAGACATCTAACCCTAACTGCTCTCGGTGGTTGGTCACACCTTGCATGGCAGTGATCACCATCGGTGTATGAATGTGTGTGTGTGTATGGGTTAATGTCAGGCTATACTGTAACACGCTTTCAGTGGTCGGAAGATTGGAAAAGCGCTATATAAATGCAGTCCATTTACCAATTACCATTTACCGAGATATATAGATGCAAATCCATTTTTATTGATGGTATATTTGCGCAGTGTCAAGATTGTACTCATGCACACACCCTGATTGGAATGTTATGAAAGCTCTTGCTTCTACACTGTGCTGCTGTTTTGAATTTCCCATCTGCTTTTGGGGTCTATGACTGCACAGAACATATTTTAATTCAGAAAACCAGACGTTGAGGCAAATAAATGTAAACCAGTGTGTGTACAGTATATAAATACACAAAGTAGTTGGTGATTTTTATTCAACTGGAATACATTTAACATACAGTACGTTAACCGTATAAATATTCCGAAGGAACGTGCAGTATACAGTAGGTGACCACATGCGTTCAGATGTTATGAATAATTCAGGTAGTAGTGTAATGTGGCTTACTAAGATGAATTATTGGAAGAAGTGATGTTTCAAGCAGCATTCATGTTTTCTGTTTTGCATTACATAATGGATGAGCACTATTGCTATATATGGAGTAAAGTGTGATCATCATTGGTCATGGTTGTTAATGATTGTCTGGAATATGTCAGATTTGCATTTGTCTGGTTACTGTTGTCCAGTGGGACTGGCTTGCTATTGCAGTCGGACTGCATTAAGGCCTTTTTCAAGGGACTGTGACTAAGATGTAACCCGCCTTAAAGTTGGGCTTTGTTTCTGTGGGATCCTCCATGTGACCTTACAAACTATCCCATGCTGCCTTGTCATTTGGCAAAATGCCAACACGATCAACACACAGAGGACGTCAAGTCACTTTTATTTATGTAGCCCGTAATCACATTGCAGTCTCAAAGGGCTTTACAGCCTACATCTCACATGGAAACAAGCCACACCCCCTTATCCTCCCCACCTCATCTCTCCCCATCGTGTGATGTCATTCTCTGCTCAGGAATGACTCCACTATATCCTCACATGCAAAGTGGTTATTTGCTGCTATATTAATGTTTACAATGTAATGTATAGCACTTTGTAAGGCTCGCTGTGAAAATGGCTGACACCTGTCTGTTTTCTAACCCTGTGTCCAGGTGCTATGGCATCTGGACATCTTCCGACGCAGCCTCAGGCAGCTTCCCGGACACTTCTGTCTCGGGGACTCGTGCATCTTCTGCGCTTTGAAGGTAAGCCGTAAGCAGCAACATGTATATAATTGTTTTACTTTTTTTATTTACATTTACAGTAGGGCTGGAATGATTTATCTACTAACTCGATTACAAAAAATTCTCGATGGAAATGACTTGCATTGAGGCTTCGTTTAATTTATATATAGTAGCCTAACTGTGCAATGTGTTTCTTTGTAGGTCTACTGTCGCACACGCGCATGCTGTTGACATGAAGAGAGCAGGCGTTACATATAAACATGTTTAAACCATGCGTCTATGATTTAAACTTGTCAAAGTAGACACGCTACTTGGTTGATTGTGAGATTTGTCCGACTATTTTAACATCAAAATAATTAAATGATTCAGATTTACCGGCATGTAAACAAAGGCGACGAGAAGTGTCTCATACCTTTATGAAGTTGTAAGTGGTCATTAAGTCAGAATGTGTCCATGTCTCATTTTATAATCCTTCAAAGGGTCCACGATGAACTGTCCACTGATAAAAATACATTTTCTCCTGTGAAGCCGCTAGCGGACATTGTTTTTCAAAAGAAGACGCCACTTTTCTACTCCTTGCGCCTATATGTTTCATTTTGTTACCTGGCTAAAAATATAATTGTTCGCTCCTTTTCGTTCAGCTTCGTTCAGCTATGTCAAATAGGCACGTACGTACGTTGTGGTGGAGAAGGATTTCAAAACTCCAAGTGAAGTGTCCCAGGTCATTTGTCAAACAATTGTATATTTAATTAGTCGAAATGGTTGGTGCATATTATCAGGTATAAAACAGTTTGAATTGTAGTTCAAAGTTAACAAAAAGTGACTATAAGGCAAGTAGCATAGATACGTAGAATTATTACCCAAGATACAGCATACCATGGTATGACCAAGACAGATGCAGAGGAAAAGAGACAGAGCGCACACCCAGTCAGTTGGTCCAGGGAAACACCATCAAGCAGAAGCCCCACATATCAGAAATGGCCATGTTTTATACAGGAGAGAACTGGGGGCTGGCACTATCTTAAGTTCTATTGGCTAACTTATGTTGATAAGGGAAAGTCTCACTCATACAAGTGAGTTACAGACATCTTGGCATCGGCCCCCTGCAGTGTGTTCCACACTGGATCTTGGCCATCTGTCAGATTAACAGACCTGAGAAGTACTTGTGTGTTGGGGGTTTGTGTTTTAAGGAAGTTACGACAAAGGTTTGGCTGGATGCAAATGGAGGGAAACACCTTAAATTTATATTGGAGGGAGGGGGGGCTTGCTGTAAGGTCTAAAGGCTTGTCTGGTCTGAATGAATTTGCTGCCCCCCTTCTTCTGGGGGATGAGAATATAGTAAGAACAGATAAAAATATCTCAGGTGAACAATTAGTCTGCGGAACAAATAGTGGACTTTCATTTAGTCTTACTAGAAATCTTCTGTGATCTGAAGAGAGTTCATTGCTAATTCATTAGTAGATATAAGGGCTTATCTTTAATAATAACTCTAATTAATATAGGTCATAAGGTCCAGCCAGCTATTCAAATCCACCAGTTGTGTCTGTGTTTAAAATCTGCGCCACAGTTAATAGCGGTGCCGACAGAATTAACGATTTCTTGTTAACTGTCTATACTATAGAGTAAAGAATGAAAGAGGTAGGCCTATTTAGGCCTACAGTGCACGATAGTCTTTCTCATACACACACACATATCTCACAGCAATGCACAACATACCATAGAATGCAAAAAATATCAAGTGGTGTAATTAGCAATTGGAGCATAAAATGCACCAATCCAATGTAGCAGTTATGGCTATATTAAGTTTAGTTTTGATGGCAAGGACTCTGTGCTTGTACCTGAATCTCACAACAGTCTTAATTGCAGTTAAATGTACTACATTTGTTTTGTTGTATACAGTTTAGGCAATGCAATTTGAGATTTTTCATTATATGATGACAATTCTTTCTATTTTGTATACTATTAATATAGCAAAATATATTATTAGATTCATCGATGAATCGTTGGAATAATCTGTAGATTATTCGATCACTAAAATAATTGATAGCTGCAGCCATAATGTACAGTACTGTTTACCATTACATTTCTTTAATTGTGAATTGGTCTCTTTTTCCCAGGACTAGGTAACCTGCGGCTACATATAATAGTGTTATGTGACTTCTGCTGGTGTCAGGAATGCATAAAATGGTATGTTGATTCTCGTTCACCAACAGAGACTAAGCCCCGCCTCGTCTTTCCTAGGGCATTTTCACCCAGTTTCAGCACAGCCGGGAGCGCGCGCTGCCCTCGGATAACCTGCGCCTCGCCTTGGCAGAGACCTTTAAGGACGAGCACCGCTTCCAGCTGGGCTTCATGGACGACGCCGCAGAATGCTTTGTACGTTCCCGCGGTGACCGGAGGGGTGGTGGTGGGGTGAAGTGGATCGCAAGGAATGCGCTGTGTTTGTCAGGCCTTTTCACTGTAACTGTTTGGCGAGGTCACCAAGGCCCCCCTTGTCCCTCCCTTCCCCTCCCGTCAACCCTGCTGCCACGCTGCCTGAAAACATTGTTGTGGCAGGTTGCGTAAGAGGGGCTGTGTGACCCTTGCTGCTTTGAGCCGCTGTGTGAGTCAGCTCTGCTTTATCAGTCAGTGGAAGCAGACTTGAAGCAGCCTCAGCCGTGGTCATTATAAGGGCGTCTTACTGGCTCGGCTTCTGCCCAGTATCTGTCGTAACAGAGTAATGCTCTTATCGTGTCGCTGCCATTGTAACATGACTACGCATTCTGTTTTTTATTCAGGCTTACCTGCCTGCCATCCTTGATTTTTGTTTACGAGCCTGCTTGGATATTGAGGTTGCTTAATGTAATTGGCAAGTGAGTGTAGGCTTTGTAAAGAAGCTTTAAAACACAAAGGATGCCTGATTAGGGAGCAGTGGATAAACAGTAAGGGATAATGAAGTCTCTCTGAAATTAGAGTTGTTGATGAAACAAGGCCCACCCAGTAACAGTAAGCATTATAAGATAACTATT
The DNA here is from genome assembly GCA_025399935.1 of Amblyopsis rosae. Taxonomy (NCBI): domain Eukaryota; kingdom Metazoa; phylum Chordata; class Actinopteri; order Percopsiformes; family Amblyopsidae; genus Amblyopsis; species Amblyopsis rosae. The sequence goes on along the minus strand of JAODTR010034165.1, from coordinate 249 downwards.
GTAATCGAGTTATGAAAACACAATTTTTTGGTTTACACACAACACCCAGTCACTTTAAAGAAACATGTTAAGTACATTTTTACTACTTTGTAGTGTTTTCAAGTTAAACTTCACCATGTACGTGTAGGGGGGGTGTGGGGATATGTATGGCGTGAAATCAGTGCCACGAGATGAAGCTCTGTAATAAAGATTTGTGTGCTTGCAAACAATGTTTGTGTACTTGCAAACAATATTTGTGTACTTGCAAAA
>JAODTR010034155.1:0-20000 GCA_025399935.1 Amblyopsis rosae | reverse complement strand
CACACACACACACACACACACACGGGTACATAAACAGTCACCACAAAACTAGGCTCATAGAACACACGTGTGTACAGAAAATACACACACCCAGACATTGTTTCTCTTCATCCAACAGAACACACGTGGACACGCACGCACACGCATACGCATGCTCACACACGCACAGACCCTCATGCTGGTTGGAAACGTTCAGTTCGTCCAGCGTGGCTGTGGCTCTGTTGTCGTGACAACGCTGTGTGTGTTGAAGATCTGTACTACTGATAGCGCTAACATGATCACCTCAAAGCTTATTACACCATGTGTCAGGCAGAGAGAGAGAGAGAGAGAGAGAGAGAGAGAGAGAGAGAGAGAGAGAAAAAATAGGGCAGGCTCAAGTAAATTAGGCAGAAACACAGGAGGATTCTGAATTCGTCCAGGGGTAGGGAAAGATACCAGTACACACTTCACAGAGTGACCAATGAACATATGTACCCTGGGACTCTGACTCTCCCCTCATGTTAGCTCATGGAGCTAACAGGCCGCCGCTGAAACTCCCTGACATGAGCTCATGTGTTTGGACAGATACGCTGAAGGTTTCGGACCAGCACTGACGCCTTATCTGATCCAGAGACAAGCTCTCACATGGCATGGAGAAAAAACACACACAGAGGCAACGAGCAAGTGCTCAGTGTGAACGGATGGTCACAAGAGATTTGGGGTGAGTATGAAATGGCATATAGTATGGTAGAAAAAACGCGTGTATGAGAGAGAGAGGGAGAGAGAGAGAGAGAGACAGAGAGAGAGAGAGAGACTAAAAGCAAGTAAGTGGATCTCAAGAGACCCCCGCCCATAGAGTGTGTGTGTTGGCAGTGTGAACTACAACGGTGTGAACAGATATGAGCGCAAAACGCACAGCCGGCCTCAGTGTGTGCCTGTGCGCACGCTTCTTTCACCACATTTTATGAATGAACTTGATGTTTGTTTGTGCTTGTAACAGCAATGTCTTTCAATCTATATAGGCATAGTTTAATTTATGAATCTGAAATCAACGTAGATTCATCGCTTAATTTTTGTTTAACCTGTAACCACCTCAATAGGTTATAGGCCTAATAACGTTTATGGTCAAATATTTAATTTAGTCGCTGATTAAATTTTTTACCTTTTGGTTCCAATGTTTATTAATTAAGAGATACTTCCAGCATCCACGTTGCAAGGTAATACTTTTTCTGTGTTTTCACAAGATTCCGCTGATCTCATGTCGGTCTACAAGACACCAGTGTCCAAGACATGGAGATGGATGCCAATAGCCTACATCTGTACATCGACAGAAGACCTTGGTGAAGGTTTGCAAAGGATTTAGAACATATTTAATGTTGTTTCCTTCAGGAAGAGGGAGAGCAGAATAAAAGTAAAAACAGGACACCTTCAGATCTGTCAGATGGAACACCAGCCCACCTCCTCTGCCCTCGGGGTGAAAGGAAGTACTCTCTCTTTATTATTCCATGTTATTCCTGCCCCATCCCTGCTTTTATTCCTTTGGTTCTCAGTCCAGAACGTTGATTGATGTCACCTTGCGCGATATGCGGTTCTAAGAACCACCTGTTCCCGGAGAGCAGCCATATTGTTTTCAATCTCACCACTACATACTATTTACACCTCCCAACGCTTTTGGCAGCAGCTCTTGATTCTATATCTGGACATGTGAAGAATCATGTTGCTTTGTGAATGGTGTTATCCTCATTTAATCTCTACCTGATACCCAAGTTGTGTTAATGTGTTAATGTGCCAAGATATAATATAATTACACATGTTTTAGTAAGTATTTTAAATCCTCCCGCCAGCTCAGGGTATATTAGTAAGCAGGGTATACATGCATAATAACTAAGTTTAATAATAAAAATAATAATAAAAGTTAATAAAAAGTTTAATAATTGTTCCAAGCACCATGAAATCTAACCTTATATAACCAGAACCAAAATGTACTTTTTGAAAATGGTCTGGACAGTTTTTTTTATTCTAATGGGCCTTTGGTTAATTTAAAAACTAGTGGCAGCTTTTAGCCAATTAGCATTGCTACAACTGTTTGAATTGCTTGTCTTCAACATTTTGACCCACGCAGCATCATCACACATAGCCACCCTCATGGTTGCTGATTGGTCCGCCTTTGAGGTCACAATAGGTCATGTCTATGCAAACGCAAAAGTTTACAGACTATAATTTAATTGGAAATTAGGAACTAATTTATGCAGATTTCACACATTTCATTCAAAACCACATTTGCACACTTACAATGCATATTATATGCCATAATAAATAATAATACATTTTATTTGGGACGCCTTTCAAAACACTCAAGGTCATCTTACAATGCAAATAGGTAAATACAGAGATATACTATAGTAATAACGTTTGACCAAGACATGCATATACATTCTAGATACAAGACACATTGAAACCAAAAAGATTTGGGAAATATTACAAAATATATACAAATAAACAAAAAAAAAAGATTTGAGAAACATATGCAATAAAACACGGTGGCCTGCTGCAATAACACTAAAGGGAAAATGTCTTTTGTCTTATATATCAAACAATGGGTAATGCAAAAGAAGTGAATGCATTCAATGCATGTAAATGTGCCGCCACTACAAATCGCCTGCCAAAACATTCAGCTACATTTTGGTGTATATAGGGTGATGTTGACCTATAGACTGTGCAAAAGATTAGCATTTCATCCAATTCGATGCATATACTCGAAATGTTCATCTCGTGCGTGCTAAAATATTGTACAAGGACGCAAGCTAGCTCAGCCCTGTCTCCACTGTTTTCTGTCATGGCACCACAATGGAGGACTGAGCTTCCAGAGCCAGTCAGGACGGCAGTCTTTATCCACCTCCCACAAGAGAGTCAAGACTCACCTCTTCAGAATCCACTTTGGTACATGACCTATTCATTGTAAGTCGTTTTGGATATAACCATCTGCTAAATGCAGTGAATGTAATATACTGAAATTGTTTATTTGTTGGTTGCAAGCATATGCCTGCCTGCCGTTAACATGTGAATTGGAGAAATTAACAGTTTTCTCAAGAGGCATGTCGTTTGCTTTACAGGCATTCAACTCACAACTCAACCGTCTAGCCTGGTAACAAAAGCAGCAATGCAGTGATGACCATTTGGACAAGCAATGATAACTTTTGCGTTCCAGCTGTAGACAGGAACCCTATTTCTCCTTTTACTGAGAAAGAAAGAAATAATCATTAAAATTCATTTTGCAACCCCAAAAGTGTTTCATGACCAGTAGGGTCAAAACCTTGAAACCACTGCTCTAGGTTACCACCACCACCACCACCGTGTGTGTCAATATGTCTACAAACATTCCAGCCTAGTTTTCTCTCTTTTGCTGTGTGTGTGTGTTGCCTGGTTTAGCTGTTTGTTATTGTGGTCATGAGGGAGAAGGGAGAGTATTAGGAAGACTTGTGTGGTGTGTGGTGTGCAAGTGGATCCTGCAGAAAGTGACACTCTTTTAGCCAGGCACAGGGTGTTTTAGTGGAGTGTGTGGTTAGAAAATCTTATATTATTTACTCATACAGCAGGAATTGTTGCAGTCAGCAGAGTTTGCCTCAAACTGCTCTCAGCATTTTTACAGGCTGATGCTGATTGTCAAAACCATGATGCATGCAATTGATTTGGGAAAAGAAACATATAGTTGAATGTTGCATCAGCTCCTTGACAAAATTGCAGTCCAAATGCTTGAAACTAAATTACATTAAACACACCACGATTTTGACATTTACAAAAATAATTATACTAAATATGCACTTTTTGCTGTCTATGGTGGTAACATTTTGGATTTCAATAACTAGTAAGAAAAATAGTTTTACAAACTTTATAGACTTTTTAAGCCTGGAGAGATTGTACATAACTTCAAACATATCAAATTTTCATGGAACTTACACTTAATTTATGTCTCTATGTTGTGGGAGATATTGTACATACGTTTCAAACACATACTGTATATTTTTCATGGAACTTAGATTTCTGTCTCTATTTTGTGGGTTTTGGATCTATTTAAACATGATGCGTGTTACATTTTATTCAGCTTCTATAGCGCCAATTAAGAAGATTGTCATTAGTAAAGTAGCATAGCATCTGCCCCATAGATAACTCCAGGGTATATGAATAACCAACAGAGTCATAAAGGGGATAGAGACTGCAAAGAAAACGCAGAAAGAGAGTGGAAAGAAGGCCACAATGAACAGCTGGTGTGCACCGGAGACCTAGCATCCCATTGGTCTCATTCAATGTGACGACTAGATAACATCTCTTACCTTATTCACCAAGGCCCACGTACACTCTCGTCTATTGTGCACATGCAGACTGGCGTTTTGGGGAAGAGGGACAAAAATGCCTCGTCCCTATAGAATCGTTTGTTGTTTATGCACACGAAATGAATTAAAATGTCTAATAGACAGCAATACCACAGTATATATTTTTAGAATAGTTTTTATTGACATGTGGGATCTAAAGTAGTTTGACCAAAAAAAAAAAACATGATTTTTTTAAATGATGTTGTCCACCCTCCAAGTGCAGCCAACCAAGCTTGATGGGACTTTAAAATCATACGTGAAGTAAGGAACTGTGGAAGAGGAGGAGAGCTGAACAAAAAACTTCTTGAGAGAAGTCACTTTCAGAGTCACTGTCAGACGCGCTGACAGGTCAAATCTCCGCCATGTCCAATATCATTCCTCACCAGCCCAGCACACAGACCACACAGAGGAGGGAGAACCCTATTCCACAGCACAGCTCGCATCACTGTGGTTAGGCACCATTACCACACAACTCAAATGTAAAAGTCAAACTGTTCACCTCCCATTTGCACATGCCATCTCTCAGCTGAAGAATCCTGATATATGTGTTTGTATAGGTGTACACGTGTTTGCAAACTCGAGGACAGTTTCATGCATTTTATCCATAGTGTAACAGACCATGAGAGAGAATGTACATACCAAGCTAGTGTTTGAGTGTTCTCCTCTCATTCCCTGTCAGGCATAGCCTTTGATCTGTCTTTATGGTGTCAGCTGGCGGCCATGTTTGTTTGCTCAGCGAGATAGGCTACCTGTGTAATTACCTATAACGAGGTGGCTTGTTATGGTTCGGCCTGAAATGTAATCCCTGGCAAGGATAAAGATGTGGAAATTAGTTGACACAGTCCGTGTGTGAGTTTGGCCGCCGTTGTAACTAAGTGAATTTGTTTTCAGTGGCAAGAAGTCTGAGTTTTGAGGAAGTTTGTGTTATTATAAGGAGGAATATTTTAAACAGTTTGAGGGAAGGTTTGTCTTTTGAACCCATGCACATAGAATTTGATCGCTACTGCTGCAGATAAAATCGCCAGCTTTTACAAACACAGACACTCCTTATGGTGCTTGCCCTATCTCGACCCTCTCACATATTAAACATATACACAGCTCATAGCGGTCTTTACCCAAAGAAAGGTGGACATATAAACGTACACTGCGTACACAAGCGCACACACTGGTCCTGTGAATCATTTAGGCCCTGGCAGCAGTCCAAGTAATCCTCAAAGAAAGTGTTGTTGGCAGGAAGGTTGGAGAACTTCACCTCTCTGAAAAGGTTAGCAGGAGCACAATGTGGCTCTCCACTCCTCCGTATACCACCTCGTTTTATTTATCTAATTTCCCCCTGTTCTATTCACGTCTCTTTTCACCTTCTCTCTCCTCACTTATTCCTCTCACTCCTCTCACTACTTATTCCTCTCCTTTCTGTGGTATCCTCTCATCCCGTGTCTGTCTGACACCAGTGTGATTATTAGGCCTTTTGTCATACAGTGGAATCCAGCATTCATCTCCATGCACAGAGTGCACATCATTGACAACCCATATGCGCCTTCCCTCGTTTTCCTGATTGGTCACAAGCGTACGGTGGGGGGGGTTAGCGCTTCCCATAGGCTTCCTGTAGCCGATAAGAAAGGTAAACACACCGGGACCCCAACAATACACATTAGGATGGTTAAGGAGACCAGAGCCGTGCTTTCTGCTGCTGGGAGACAATGGTGAGGAGCGAGGTACTGTGATGAAGCACCTCTGCACCTCCTCCGTGGCTCCTTGCAACATGGACGTGTTTGTGCTTGCACATACTGTACACACACACACACACACACACACGCACACACACCGATGGATGCATGCATACACACATTAGTTTATGAATATGTGAGAAGTATGCAAATGTAGCATGGATTGCTCTTTTATTCCCCTCACACACACACACACACACACACGCGCGCACACGCACACGCATACAAATATTTGTGTGTGTGTGTGTGTGCGCGCATGCATATGTGTGCATTTACCTTACCAAGTATCCCTCCAGGACAATCCCCTGTCCTCCACATACAGTACACACACACACACACACACACACACACACACATACACACCATCCCCCTTTCTGCTCTAAAACCTTAATCATGCTTGTGGGTTACTGTGAGTGTGTGTGTGTGTGTGTGTGTGGGGGGGGGGGGGGGGGGTAAAGGAAAAGGGGAGGCTCGGGTGGTCCGTGTTTATTTGCTTTGTCCTCTCTCTTCTTTTAGGGAGGAACAAGAACTATGTCTGTGGCGCTGTATGGGGGCTGTGGGCACATCCACCTTCTTCACCTTCATCCCATTGCTCCATCCGCCACCTCCTTCCCTTTCCTCCATCCCGTGGGGATTCCATTGAGGAGAGGTAGTCTGTTGTTGATCTACTGTTAGCCATGCAGGCTAGCCAGATGCTAATGATCCAGAGAGTGACCCAGTGAGATCAAACTGGCGGGAGAGCGTGGGGAAGCTTCCCACACGGGAGACTGTCAGGACAGACGCATGGATATATATGGGACCGGACCACATGACCGCACACCCCTATACTGTAGCTCCTGATGCAGAACACACACACACACACACACACACACACACACACGGGTCAAAAGATAATATGATAACATCTTGATTTTCCTCATTTATTTTTTGCTATGGCTTCTACTACGCTACATTGAGAGGGACAGAATCCATAAACAATCCTTAAAAAATACATATCTTACATGGCTATTATGATGGTGACTAATCTTTTTTTCATCTTATTTAAATAGTTTTTTTTTCATGGAATAATATGTGTTTTATCACAATATTAATTTCCAATTATGTATAGGCTATTGTTTTAATTTGTTCATAGTAGTAGTCATAGGTACATCTTAGGCCTATTTTTTTATTTGTTTCTGTTGTTCAATTTAACTGTAATTATGCATCCAATTAAACTGTTCACGGTGATCACATTCTTAGCATGTTCTTTGGGTCTTGTGCTAAAAGCCTTACCAGTGGTCTGTCTTCAAAATTCCGGTGGGTGCTCTACCGGGTGGGTTCGCCCCGGCCTGGTCACAGACATGACCTGGCGGATCTGTCCACCGCATTCCTCCCGTGCGCGCTATCATAAACATCCTTGCCTCAGACCGAGGGCAGGAAGTGCATGAGGACAGGAATTCCACTCTTTCATAGTAGACTGCATTAGGCCCCGTTAAGCTAGTTGTTCCTCGTTCGTTTTTTATTATTCATAAAATAGCATGTAGCCACACACCTATGTGATTTACTTCTCATGATTAATCATTGTTAGGCTATATATTACAGTATTATAATGCACTACAAATTACAAACATAGAATAAGGAAATGTTATGACAGATGTTATGATAGGCCACGTTTGTAACAAATCATAAAGATTTCGTATCTGGTCTCCAGCAGAAAATGAATGCAAGTTTTTTTTTATGTATAGGGGAAAAAATGTACTCAAAATCTAAAAATCGGCTCTACAGTCTCAGTTTCACTCATGGCGCGTGTCACTGTTTAATTTACAACTTGTCACTAAAAAGACATGCAGCGCTATGATAAAGTCTAGCTAGTTAATGCATTCATGTTATTTATTGTATGTTTGACTTTATATTATGGCCCTTTCGTATAGACATAAATAATAATAATAAAATAAATAAAGACTGCCAAATTTAAATTCTTGGACACCTCACTAACACCCAACTGGTTCAGGTTACACGAGCCTTGTGTTTGCAGATTCATTACAAGTTTATGTACAAGCAGTGTTGTGACGGTACGCGTGACTGTGGCAGCTCTTGCAAGTGAGGATCTGGTGCTGTTGACAATTAAAGAAAATATGGCAATTTTAAGCATAACTAGTTATGTACAAAATAATGTAATATCGTTAATATATTATGAATTATCTTAAAATATGACATGTAAATAATATACATACCTCACAAAATGTGCCTATAGACCTATACTATTTTATTTTGATATAGGCCTCACACTTTTTGTCCCTCTATCCTTGTTTGATTTTTCTGTTTTTACTAACGAGAAAGAAGGAATATTAAAAGAAAAGTGAAAATTATCAGCACTTCTATTCATCATAGCCTATAATCTTGATTTCATGGACAAGTTTGATATCATTTTTAATGTTGTAGGCCTATAGCTGATGAAGTTGCTATTATACCACTGTTTAGCTATATATAACATCAAGGGAAAATATATTGGGGAAAACATCTGCAGCACTATTTCATTTAGCAAATGTTTAAGTTTGGATAATGTATAGCAGATATATACCCATTCGATAAATTTGCATTCCTTAGCCTAGTTACTTTTATTTTCTTTAAGTCACTGCACTGATATTAAAATGACATTTAGAACTGCTTGCAAAAATAATAACACACATCTGTCAAAATATAATATTTGCCCATCATTGCAACAGAGCCGCATTATCAAATAAAATGGTAGCCTAAATCCATAGTTTATACCCAGCTAGATAATTGACTTAACATCGAATACAAATAGGCTAAAAGATGATAACCAACAGAATATAAAGCATAGCGTTGTGAGTGTAGTGCCTTTTTCATTATACCTTTTATTTTAATTGTTTTACTAAATTTGCAGGTGGCTCAGATTTAGTCCAGATTTGATTAGATGCATACACATAATATGCAAATATTATTAGAACATTAAAAACATTTAATTAAAAAGAACACTTTACAACATATTAAAAACAATTTAATGCATTATCTTTTAATTGCATTAAAGAATAATATAATATGATTTGGATACTATGGCTACGTTGATATAGGATATTGTATATATAGTACAATAATATATGTATTAAAAATGAATAGGCTACCATGAATATATATTAAAAAATAAATTTTTATATATTATAATATTTAGATTATCAGTATGATGTCTTAAATATATTGAAAAAGAAAACAAAAAAGATGTAGCCCTCTCCAAGTCTGTCGTAATTGCACGTTGAGAGATGGCTCTCATCGCTGTTCAGCTGTTCCTTTGCGAGCCGGTGCCTCTCTTCCCGGCCCGGTTGCAGCCTGGGGGTTGGAGTGGGCGATGACACACGTGCCAATGCTGTTCCACCTGCACAGACTCAGAAATTACGGAAATACACTCCCAGAGAAAGCTAACGTGACCCGCATGGGTGGTCAGAGAAATGTATATCTATACCTCCCTCGCAATGTGAGTTAATTAAGTGGCACTATCAATCGAGATTTCCACGCAGCAGCAGACAACCGGACGTTTGAAACATTGTTTTAGAATCCTGGCCATAGGATTATGGTCTACGTTTTCCTGCTGGCCTGTATAGGCAGCATTTAGTGACGATTAAATAAAGGTTGGTTCAGACGACTGGTAGCCCACATTGTCCACCCTATAAGAGTCACTTCTGCATGAAGTGGAAATATGAAGCCAGGCTATATTTTATTTACAAAAAATGTTAATGTCCATAATGCATTACATGCATTAGTTTAAAAAAACGTGTGACCATGTTATTTTTGGGCATTTGTAAAATACAATGATAATTAGAATAAACATTAACATTACATATATATATATATATGTATAAATATGCACAAAATATAATCGATTGGGAATGAGCTATATAGGCCCAGGATCTCTTTTGCAATATTCTATCAATGTGTCGCTTTGTGTTATTTCATGATGCACCAAGAAAAAACTGAGTTTACTTCCAATGAATCCAGTGGAGGCGGAACTGAAATGCGCACGAATCACAAAGCTCTATCGGTTCGTAAAGAATGACAGCGCTGCGCAATGCAGCCTGTCTGTGCTCGTGGGGGGAAAATAGAGAAGGGATGGGCTTACTGAGGCACTAAACCACAACCTGGGTTGCGCCTTGACTAGAAACCAGTTTAGCAAAATATCTGTTGCAGTGAGAGTAACTTGTGCAGACCTTTGCAACTGTGCCACAAAAACATTCCTCCGTGAGTTTGGAAGACAACGTCTGTATTTGAGGTTCTTCTCGGGGGTGCACCAGGTATTGACTGATCGAGATTACTATCAACTGTTTACGTTAATATTTATACTGGATTTGTTTTTGTTTTGATTTGCGCAATGATGGCCACTTACCAAAACCCGGAGGATGACGCAATGGCCTTGATGGTGCACGACCCTAATACCGCCAAGGAGAAAGAACGTCCTAAAGAAGAACCGGTCCAAGACAAGATCTCGGAGAAGACGGATCCGTCACAGAAACCTCCATATTCGTATGTCGCTCTTATTGCCATGGCGATCCGGGAGAGTTCAGAAAAGCGCCTCACGCTGTCCGGTATTTACCAGTACATCATAAGTAAATTCCCGTTCTATGAAAAGAACAAAAAGGGCTGGCAGAACAGCATTCGGCACAATCTAAGCCTCAACGAGTGTTTCATCAAAGTTCCACGGGAGGGAGGAGGAGAGAGAAAAGGCAACTACTGGACCCTCGACCCGGCGTGCGAGGACATGTTTGAAAAGGGAAACTACCGGAGACGTCGCAGAATGAAGCGGCCCTTCAGACCTCCACCAACCCACTTCCAGCCGGGCAAGTCCCTGTTCGGAGGCGATGGTTATGGCTATCTTTCCCCACCGAAGTACCTACAGTCCAGCTTCATGAACAATTCTTGGTCGCTGGGCCAGTCGCCCAGTCCGATGTCCTACACGTCCTGTCAGATGGCCAGTGGAAACGTGAGCCCCGTGAACGTGAAAGGACTGTCAGCCCCATCGTCTTACAACCCATACTCCCGTGTGCAGAGCATGGCACTCCCCAGCATGGTGAACTCTTACAACGGCATGAGCCACCATCATCACGCACATCCCCATCACCCTCAGCAGCTGAGCCCCGCTACCGGGGCACCCCCTCCGGTCTCCTCCAGCAACGGAGCAGGCTTGCAGTTCTCCTGCTCTCGCCAGCCGGCCGAACTCTCAATGATGCACTACTCTTATTGGGAACACGAGACCAAACACCCAGCGTTGCACACGAGGATTGATATTTAGAGTTCTGCTAATGGCCTCTTTGAAATGGGAACTCTTGAAGGAGTGTGATTCCTGTGATTTCACAACAGGGCGAGTATTTTGGAGGGACTTTTCTGACGAGCTCTTTGGGTCCAAATAATGCAATTCAAAGCCAGTGGATCCATCGTATGTCCGTCAATGCTGAGATCGTTTGCAGAATACTGGCAAGTGGAAGTAACGAGTCACATGGACACATGAGGTATTAGAAGTGTATTCTGGGAGCCATTTCGATCGATTTCCCCTGGACCGTTGTTGTATATGGTAGTCGATTTTGTGTTATATGACATTACCTCTGCAATGGTTAGACATTTTCGAAGAATTTCAAGTGTGTTATTCTTATGCGTATAGAATGCTAACACAAGTTATGTAAACTTTACGCACGACTTTCCATCGCTACAGCCGAAAGCAAAACGAAACCAATGTTATTTAATCAGAACCTTCCCTCCACGGTACATTTAAAACTATGTCACAATTGCAAAGGCTTAGGTGGAGGAACAATTACAGTAGTTGTCCAATTTGAGCTTCAGTGTTCCAGTGCTTTTAACGCTTCTTGACCCAGACATGTTGTTAGCAAAACGGTAGCCATTGTCAGAGTTTTGATTTTGTTTGTTTCTCATTTTTTATAAACGTAAATATATTATTTCATTCATTTGGGACCATGTTTAATTTTAATTAGCACTTTTCCTCTTTTTCTAAGTTTGTGAATTTCTCAATAAACTCGTTTCTCTTAAAGTAATACAGTGATTATTATGTAATCTGTTTTATGCCTTATAGTATCACCCGTTAATCAGCACACTAGGGAAAAATCAACAAAAGGTTTAATGAAAATAGCAACATATGACATTAGACATTTTAACAGAAGTTTCGAGTGTTTGTTAAATGGCTAAATCTAAATCTAAATATGTGTATTACTTCCATGTACTACAATTAGGCCTACTCTTTATTATTAAATGCTATCTGTGCTTAAACGTCATACACACGTGATGTATTTGTATAATATTTAAAATCAACAATAACAACAATACAATCCAAAGTCATAGTTTTGACATTTTTAATTTAGTAAGGTCTGTCTCACAAATAATTACACAGCACTAAATGCTTTCATTAATTCTATATACGATTTTATTACACGGAAAGCATTTTTATTTAAAAGTTTAAACTTTTAGCCCTATATATGAAACACATTATTTAAATGGCCATGTGTCGTAAAATAAGAAATGACAGCTTATATGTGAATATGGCCTTTAAATTATAATTAATATTCTGAACAACTCTATTCCAATAATAATAATAATAATAATAATAATAATAATAAGACAACAACTAAAAAGACTAATACTAATCAGAAGGGGGTAATACTCTGCCTGCCCAACATAGATGTCCTTCAGTGTTTTGAAAGGCGTCCTGAAAATACATTTATTATTATTATTATTATTATTATTATTATTATTATTATTATAACCCGGTTAATAGACATCAATATAGGCCTATACCAACATTTAGAATACTGAAATAATGATTATCTTATATATAAAATAATAATAATAATAATAATAATAATAATAATAATAATAATAAGGACTATTATGAAAACCAAATGCATGAATGACTACGAAAGTATCGACTAGATTAGATAAAAGAGGTCCACCTTGTATTTTTAAACGTGGTGAAATGCATGTTTTTCAATTCTTTCCGAATTGTTCAAGAAACTAGTGTCATCCCCGGAGGCCATGATGCTGAGAAGTGGTGAATGAATCGCTTTCGAAACACACATCACCGTTCTTATTAACACTTTCACATTGGATCGAGTAGAAGGGCTAAAATGACTTGTCCTTGTCATGTCAACATATTTAATTTAGCCATGTTGTTTTTTACGGCCTGTATCTGAATGTGTCATAACTGGAACGTCTGACATATTCTTATTGTAGGCTATTTGCCCTCCTGATTTCATTCAAATAAAACACGGGCTTCCAATGAAGCTATTTGACCACGGGAGCGCAAGCATTTAAGCAGCAATAACTTTAATTAAACTGCTTCAATGTGAAACCATTCATTCACCCTGATGCACCCATGCATGAATCCACCTTCAAATATTGCATTGCAACTGCAAAAATCAGACGCATCTCTTTCGCGTCCTCATCATCATAGCACACGCGTTTTCACGTGCCTGGGTTGATCAGTTTGCCATATGTCTCTGATTACCATTTTGTAGTTACAGTAGCATTACGCAATTCGCTTATAATAGGCTACAGCGTTATTTGGGTGAATTTCTGTTTTGCCTTTAATCACACTGAAAAATAGTTGGCACGTGTTCAAGGACTTGTGCATATAGCGGTGCGTATGGTGCAGGACCCAAGGTAAGGCGCATATATGCCCCCCACACCCTTCTTCGTCCAAGAGATTTGATTAATAATTAGTATTACATAATTTTTTACCAAGTAATATAAGAGATTTACGCACGAATTGCAAATACTGTAAAATGTCCGTTATTAAATGCATATACATGCATGCATACACAATTTCCTATTCGTAATATGTAATTTATTCGTAATTATGCATATTGACTAACGTGTGTACATCTACATCTACAGCTAGGCAAAATTGGAGGATTAACATGGAAAATAACAAAGAATGCAAATGCATGTGTGAGCAACAAAAAAGAAAAAAGAAAAAGTGAGACATAATTTTTTAACATATCCTACAAACAGCATACATTTAATATCTTAAATAGTTAAAGGTTATTAGCTGGCTAAAATAACTACTTAATTCTAAATAAACTCCACAATTAACTTCTAACTTAACTAAAAAAAATATACACATGTCCAGCAACATTCAATATAAGTTTCAAGCAAGGGAATAAGAGGTAGATCTATATGATGTACCCCAAGATGTCCAGCGATAGCAGATTACACAATTTTGACACTTAACAGACTGTACGATTTGGGACTGGTAGATTTAAAGACCCTGATTTAATAGCATACAATACCTTAAATGTTGCTATATATACGAGCTATATAATCTGGTTACAAAAGTAGCCTATGTAACATTAGGCTGTCTGCTTTTTTATGTTTTGCATGATATTTGTATAGGCCATGAGGTTATGAGGCTATACCAACCAATGTGAACACTGAAAACATGAACAAACAAGTCCCAAAGCGAATATAGCACTAAAATGGGGAAGTAACTTTCACTAGAGCCATAGCTGACATCTCTATTCGGCTATTAGCGTAGAGGCAAGGCTAAAGCTTAGCTGTGTATATTTTTCTGCTTCCTCACATTAATGTTTTGTAAACAATGAGGAGATAAGGCCACGTTTGAAAGGCAAGTGTATTCTAAACACACTTAAAAATAATAAATATGCCTAAAATGTTTTAGGGTTATTGTAAGTGGAATAAAGGGGTTTGCAGAATGACACGTCTATTTTAATATTCTACTGTTATTGATATTGTTTAGTTGTTTAGTATTGTTATTTAGGACACATTGTAGAGCAGTATGTAAACTCAAACATTTACATTTACGGCATTTGGCAGTCCTGAAACAGGATGATATGCCATCCACAAGGCAAGTCATTTATTTTACTATAGCATACTTTTTTAATGGGAGCAGTGACATAATAATGTATTGCTAAAATATCACCATTCCAACTACTCCAACACTTCCCAAACGTGGATGTGAATGGATGTGATGGGGCGATGGGCGCATTTCTTTGTTGGGAGCAGGGGCACGGCAGGTGTGTATTTGTGCAGAAAGGTTGACAGTTCAGCCGTTCTGACGGGAACAATGGGCCTGCATACAGGATGTCCCGGGGTCTCGAAGAGATAAGACAAGCCCCAATACAATTAAAAATGAATTCACAAATCCACACTCTATACTTTGAAAAAGCTAAATTCGTACTTAATGATAAATCGGTTAATTTCTCACATTTAAATCAGTCCTTAGAAAGCGTTAGTCTAATAGGCCAGTGACCAACTATCGATAACTATTTAGGATAAATGCTGTAAATATAATGGAAAATAGGCTATCAAAAATATGTCACTAGAACTGAATCGGTTTTGTATAGGGCTCGATTGGGCACTATAGGCCTATATGCCTTGCCACGTGATATAGAACAAAACATGATAAAGAACAACATGTAGGCTAATAGGTTTGTCTGAATAATTTAAATAATGCCTGTCTATGATATTCTGCTTGTGAAATTATCCCGCCTATTGTTCAGAATGTTCCAAATAATCCGTGGAAATATTAAAAGTCTAGACTTTATTTTCTCTTCAATTAACTGCCGATATGCTTGCTGTCGGCCTATTGCTGGGTGCGAGCGGTAGGCTCCTGCATCCCTAAAAGTTCAGATTATGAATATATTCATTCTCAATAACTTCTTATTGGGGTGAAAAGGTGCAACTCAATGTGTGATTTAGTTTTCTATGTATTTTCCGTTGTGCGCAGTGAATAACCATGATTGTATCATTTGTTGTGCTCTCAGGGATGACAGATTATAATCAGACAGACAAATGAGGTCAAATCATTCTCAAACAACACACTGACCATGCTTTTTTTATTATTCACCACCTATCGAAGAGTTTATCTGAACATTTTATGGATTAGAAAAGCGCGTCTGCGTCGACCGGGTTTACAGGTGATGGGGTTATGGCATGGCTACACGGTCACCGGCGATGTGACCCGACCGGTCAAGTCACACGCATGTTGCCGGTTTCCCTATCTTTGCACACAATTGAATTCCTGGCATTCTTGCGAATGTTTAACATTGAAGAGAACATACGTTTCCAAGCAGTGCAGCGCACATCACCCAACTCTATTGAAAACGAGAGTGCACGGGTCGCCCTTGTTTGGTATACAACTTCCAAAAACAGGAAAATATGCAACGTTTTAATTTGCAGAAAATACGGCAATTGTTCAAATCAACGTGTGCTTTTCATATTGCTCTTCTTGCACCAGAAGTAAAAGTTAGGCTTTCGGTCGATTGCATACATTACATCGTGAACATGTTAATTTTCTGAACGCATCCTCTCGTGTTAACTACCTGTAAAATTATCTGGCCATGATTACCTACTCAATTGGTCTTGCTTAGATACAATATTAAAATACGTTATTTAGGCCTAATAAACCCATATAACAATGTTTGTGTGTATTTATACACCACCACTGCCTTTACATTGGACATGTACCCTGACAAAAACGATCTAGCTATATAACTTTTCCATATATAATATGAATAGCCTATATGGTCGGAGAATTGCGCACTGCCCCCACCCGGGCCAATATCACGCCTGGACGCTTTTCTGTCCCGCGCCACTGCAAACCCCATCCCAATGATGCGCCATGCGCTGTATTTCCTTATGGGCCTATACTTTGGGCAAGGACAAAGGCCATAATTGTTGGCCCTTGGTCCGGATAAGTGTCCTTTAAGGTTTAATACACGATCGAAATGGTTGTTGTTTGGTAAATATCTTTGTGTTTATATTAGCCTCCTTTGGATTCCACTAACAAGTCATTACTTAATTGAACATGATTGAATTGAATATTGACTTGACTTAAACGATCATTTATAAATTAACGTTTACATATAATTGTTGCCAGATTGGAGATCGACTGTTTTAGAATTCTTTAAATGCAGTTTATAGCATATGCCTATGCGACAACATTTATAATAGCCTACTGTGGCTGGTTCGTTAAAACATTAAGCAATATAGACTACAATTTTAATTATAAAAAAAGACCTGCTCACTGCAAATTTAAGATACTGTTGTAGTTTAAATTATAAACAAAATATGTTGTTGTAGCCTATTAGAGAAATTAACATTCACAGCTGCAATTACGACTGACTGACGTAAATCTCCACCCAAGGCAGAATTATCAAGCTTGTGTAAAGGGAAATGCGACTGCTTCCTCTCCTTTGATTATGAACTCTATGGCTCTGTCGAGTTTTAAATGTCAGTTATTCTCCATTATACATTTAAGGCATCTATTTTTATACCCCTTCCCTTCTTGCTCTCTAAAAACTTCCGCAGGGGGACGCTTGAGATCTTGCCTGCTGTTAACAGTCGAATTAATCAGAGTCCCACATTCCCTCAGTGATCATTAAGGGCCAGCACCTGTTCGTGGTAAAGTAAATACAAAAAGTAAGATTTATAGTGTTAAAGTCAGAATTCAAACCGTCAATTGCAATAGACTATACAACGCACAAAAAACACTGCAAATGAGACATGCATTGGAAAACTCAAATAATCACAAATCCTATTGATCCCACCAAACACATCAAACTGTAGGCTACAAAACGGAATGGTCAAACACTCTGAATGCATGGTCAAAAACGCAGGTGTATTTCACATACTTGTTTACTCTAACTCCCTATGTCTTTTTCCATATAAACACATGATGTTTGCCTCCAGCCTGACCCTGGGATAGCCTCTCCATCTCCAATCAAGCATGAAGGCCAATCCAGTCCTGCATATACTAAAAATGAAAGCAACCCAATTCCAACCTAAATCTTACGTATTTCAAACAATTACATACCATTTGGCAAGGGCTCACAATTAAACAAATGATTATACTTGAATATCCACAATTTTACGCATTCGCATGAGGTCCTCTTTCAAGTCAAATATGCTTTTTATTACACGCTTATCTTCGATGATGAGATTATGCCGAGTGGAGGTTTGGATTAAATTAGGGTACATTTAATCCAATAAGAGAATACCTCTTAATGCAAGCATGCTGGCTCTGTTTCTACACAGCATGAGTTGCTCCCTTTGAGCCCAGTATGTTTAGCAAATCTCAGACAATGAGAATGTCATGAGCAGAATTGTGAGGCAGGGCCCTTAACCCCTGCCCACCTGTATGAAGCATGTGACATAACTTTCTTTTTTGCAGACGAGAGCACCTCTTAAAGATTAAATTATTGTGGTTTGTGGACATTATTTTATTATACAAATATTATCTTAAAATGACATGCATGGTTTCAAACAGTGTTAACTACAATGTTAACTACTGCACACTTTGTTCAGTCTTTCAGAAGGTTTTGATGCATGCATTTTTTGCAAGCATTTGTTACATGCGAATATGCTGCCCTCTTGTGGTACAAACTCATTTTTACATCGTGGTTGATTAACTTCTTGATTCAATATGAATACGAAAAAGGATAGTAAAATATTTAAATACAAACAAACCCTATTAGAAAAAAGAATGCACTGTTTACTGACCATATTAATCATTGTGTACAATGCTGACATAATATATAAACATACAATGCTAAAGTCTATATAGGCTATAGATATTATATTAGACCAGTGTAATGACCGCAGCTGGTCGCCAGGGAGCAGTCAAGTTCCTATTTGAACAATTCACACAGGCCTAGGGGCCCTAGTAGGGGGCATTCAGGCCAGTGCAACAAAGTATCATAATGTAGCCTATTAAATAACTGTATGAACTGATTGATAAAATGTTTACAAAACAGTGAGTGATGAGTTTGGTTATAGTTAGACACGTTCACGATGCCTAGTAACAACATAATGATAACATCACATAATTGATTGTAGGCTATTTTAGTTATTTTTTAAGATAGATCGAACAAAATCGAGTCCGGTGAAGATTGCAATATATGTGGGTTTTACAAAATCTCGGTAAAAATTGTTTTACTAAGATCGATTCGACAAGTTGTATAGGACTATTACTCACTACTCCCACTGTGTGGAGGAGTGACGCAGAGAGAGAGAACATGAGAGAGAGAGATAGAGAGAGAGAGAGAGAGAGAGAGAACAAGTAAGCAGCGGTAGACTTTGTGGTCCCGAAAAACAGGAAGCATCACACTACACCTGCAAAGCAGTTTGTCATGAGTCTAATACAGTGGGATTTGTGAGTTTTTGGCACGCGTAATTCAACAAATTGAAGCACTCGATTGTTGATTACAAGACTAAGTCGAAGGCCGTTTCAAGGTAAGTCAACAGTGTCCGATATGTTTCGCTATTGTAGGCTTCTTGACCGCGCTGAAATGAACTGTGACTGCACGTTTGAAAGTAATTCCGCCATGGTTTATGTCCTTTGAAGATGAACTTGACAGCCTTTGGAGTTTACAAAACACCTAGCCTACGTGTTGATCTGTAAGATACCGCTTACATGTGTGAGCAATCTGTCCCCTTCCTGCTTCTCTTCTCACTTAGGTAACTAAATCTTTCTGTCGACATGTTGTTATGCTGCATTATCATAGCAGCCTCATCCGAATCAAGTCGTTTTAGAGTAGCTTGTCGGTACGATGTCGTGAGATTGTCGAGTGCAGTAGTAGCCTTATAAATGTACTAATGTAATTTACTGTTATGAGATTAACAATGGCGTATAGAGTACAACGTTCACATCTAATTGCAGCTGCAAATAGGCTACTTAACTGTTTCGATTTGGGGAACCATATTCGACTTTACTACACCTGTCGCCAACATTAGTGGTAGCCTATACTGTAAACGAAAACTATCGATATAAGCCTTTTGTAAAAGTTATATTATATCAAGCGAATATGTGATGCTGAAATTGTTAATATGAATCTGACGAAATGACACACGGCCATCCTATTATATATATATATATATATATATATATTAATTATATAAATTAATTATA
>JAODTR010034144.1:0-21113 GCA_025399935.1 Amblyopsis rosae | reverse complement strand
TCATGTTTTTATTTATATATATATATATATATATATATAGAGAGAGAGAGAGAGAGAGAGAGAGAAACACATTGAAATGTAATATACAATCTGGCAAAATGGAGAAAATTATATTTGCTGTGCTCACAGTTTGAGACTGTAATGTGATTAATGGCTACATAAATAAATTGTACTTCTAGTTTTTTTAGCCTAAAGGTAGGCTAACTGTTTAAAAAATATGTTTAAAAGATTCACTGCATATAGGCCATAGTGTTGGTGGTTGAAAGAGAATAGAGTGAATGCACTTTGAAAGATGCAGTGTATTCAGTAAATGCATCGTGCGCCATTTGTCTTCACATAGATTACTGCTGTTGTGCTGGCTGTTTCCAAGTGGACTCAGCTGAGACATGCTATGCTATTGCTAACATGACTGAATGTGCACTTTAGCTCATTTGGTCTGCCTGGTCGGTCCCATCCTCTTCTTTAATGTTCACATTTGAACGTATCAATATAATCACCAACTGAAGATAACAGACAAATAAGGATTCACCATAGGCTACAATGTTTCAATAATATCCTGTATACACCTACTGTATATGCTTCTCATGTGCATGGCAACAACAAACAAAGCATACCCACTCATGTCATCTTCAAATCTATTGACAACTGATGCTAATAAGCTCCGTATCTGGAAAGCCTAATTACTACTTAATATGAATGAATCTGAATGCAGATGTAGGCTGTGGCTTTTACATGCTCTGCTCTGAGTGGAGATCAAGGTGCCCTGGGGTGTGTGTGTGTGTGTGTACAAGAGAAGAGAGGACAAGAGAAAGACACGCACACATGCACACGCACACACACACACACGTGTGCGCGTGGCTAGGAGATTGTTGTGTGGTCTGCACCACTTTGTTTGTGTTCCTATTTACAGATCCAGGGCTGTGTAAAAGTACCAGATTTTTTCTTAAGCACACATGGTGGCCCAGTGGATAGCACTGTGGCCTCAGAGCAAGAAGGTCCCGGGTTTGAACTCCGCTTGTCCCGGCCTTTCTGTGTGGAGTTTGCATGTTCTCCCTGTGTCTGCGTGGGTTTACCCCACTATCCAAAAAACATGTCAATGCCATTGACCACCAATACTGACCTCTAGAGTTAGTCCTGGGTGCTGCACCGTAGCTGCGTACTGCTCCCTTGAGGGATGGTTAAATGCAGAGAACACATTTTGCTACATGTGTATGTGACAATAAAAGCAAGTTTACAGAGAATGCTAAGCTAGTGGACTGCGAGGAGATATTTGGTGAATGTGACAAAAAGTGTATTATGTGTGTTATGTCTACGTTTATTATGTGTGTGTGTTTGTGTTTTACCCTGAGCCTGTAACTCAGTAAAGTATGAATGGGGCTTGTGTGGAATGAGGGCACACGCTGGCAAACTATGGATGCTAGCTGTAGATTTGGGAGAGATATAACCACGATGTACCAGATAGTTGTACCATGTCTCACGGTGGTGATGGCACTGAGCTATGCGGGCTGGGATGGTGCCTGAACCTGCATCACCGTTTCCACCTTGACGGTGGGCAGCCGGCCGCATCAGCAGACGTACGCTTTGAGGATGTGCTTTCCCATGCTCTATTCTCATTTCACAATATAAATATACTTGTGTTATTTTCCACATTTGAAAATGTAAGGCGTTTCATACTTAAGGGGGGTAGGGGTGCTTTGTGGCAGCGTGCCCTGTGTCTCTGGACGGACCAGACAAAAGACGAACGTTTTTGGACCGTGGCCCTATTTGAATTGAAATCCCCGGGCCGGTTGCCAGATAGCGTTTTGCTCCAGCCACAAACATCCAGGAGAACAGCACGGCAGTGTTTTGCAATCCTGTCTTTCTCTGCGGTGGGGCGTTCAACAAAGACTTGCTTGTTTTTTAAACGGCTGCGTCCTCTGAATGTCCTCCCTGCGGTTAGCCAATTAAACGCTATGAAGAAGATGTAGAGATTTGATCCCTCTGTTTGGGCCTGTAATGATGATGTATGCAATCATCAACCTGACTGTGGACAGCCAGTCAACCTAACTTTGCTCCAGGTCAAGTAAAGTCTAAACAGTGTATATACGTTCAATTGACTTTTAAATGGTAATTGCTTCACATCTCGGATAACACTATCAGGCAGGCTCTTACCTTTTATCTACATTGATCATTCTTTCTCTGTCCTCACCAGTTTACGTCAAAGAGGAATGTGTCATTTCCTTCTAGACAAAGTAATAACACGTTGACTCATACCTTATATGAAAATGGATCGTGAGCCTGATAGTGTTTACAATGTTTCTACTGACACTGCTGTACATCGGGGAGTGAGGCCTGTCCTCTTCCCACACTGTGCACAGCCATGCAGTGTACTAAAATAGCAGTGCATGGTCCCATGTGTATATGCAGAGGAAAGTTTACCGTTCAGCCATGCAATGTGCTGGCTCCAGAACAAGGAGTGGAATAGATCAGGACCCGACCAGGGCATAGCAGAGAAAGGTTGATTTAGTTTTAGCTATGACTCATGGCTTTTTGGTTTATGCAGAGAGGAAACCAATTTGCTCAGTTTGCTGCTCCAAAAATCTGTATCCTCTGTCTCTGTTTAACCCGGTTTAAATCTCCCAACAGTAATAGCCCACTTGGTACATGCTATAGTCTCAAATTTAACCAAGCCTGTAAATTGATGTTATGTTGGTGTACAATGGGGTTTCCTAGTACAGTTGGTTCTGCAGAACTAAATCCACAACTTGAACCTGATTTTTAATCTTTATCCAGGCTAATTGTATTATATCAGTACACATGCCATAATGTATGGTATATTACAAAATTGAAATGAGTCACTTTGTGTCAAAATAGAGGGATATCGAACCAGGTTTGCATAATCCAGTTTTGTTTAGTGGTTTTCTTTGAGCATTTAACTATCGTATAGTCTTAACGTTTGTTAACGAGCTCTCAAAAAGGTCCTATTTGTCATCATTAATATTTGCCTGCATGACTTTAAGATGAAACAAAATAGGAGATTGACCATCAAGTATGCTTGTAGCCTATTAATGTATGTTTTGGTCTGTTGCATTTTCTTATGCCATAGCACCAGTAAAGACAAAACCAGTGAAGCGACCTTGCAAGCAATGGTTGCTGATGCACTGGCATACCTGTAATTAATGTTATGAGCTACACCTGTGTGTTCCCTATGGCGACAACTCTGTGAAAAGGGTCCATTATTAGTTAAATGTTAATTCATTTAAAAACTCATTAACAACACTATGTGGCCAGGACACCTTAGACATCCCTTTGCCACCACTGGGCCTGAGCCACCCCAGTTATAACAATTATTGCATCTCTGCATTATACAGGAAAAGTAAATGATGTTTTCCTTTAGTTAAAGGTAAAGACTTTTTTATTTATATTTTAGACTATTTTTATTGAGGTTAAATGGTCATGTTTACACGAGTTGTCTAAGATTCTGTAGTTGTTGGTGAAGTGATTTTAAGCCAGTGAGTAAACATAGCTGTTCTCTGGTAAGATGAGCCCAAAAGCATTAAAACAAACTTGGTGATGGTTGCTGTTACCATGGAAACATATATTTGTTTTGGAAGTATGCAAAACACACATTTGGCATTCTTGGTTAAAACCTGTTAAAAATTATCCTGTAGTACAGCAAAATGTGTGAGACACTCTAGGTTTAGACTGGGTGTGTCTGCATTCCTTTGTCACACCAAGTGAATAGAGATGCTAAAATAACAAATTCTCACTTGAGCAGTTTAAAAATATATTATAAACTTAAAAAAAGTGGTTTGTATTTTTTCATTTGTAACAAACATTTAGATGTTTAAATTCACGACGTTTTGGGAGCAGCAAAACAATATATCCACATTACTTTGTGGAGAATGAAATACACCTATACAGCACATGTCAAACAACCTGTGAGGTATACCTGCCTCTTGTGGGTCTTAAGAGGGGATTCAGAGAGTGGTCTCTGAGCTTAGCACTTTGACAGAAGCTACATTTAAAGACCATAGATCAAGCACTTGAAAACGTGCCTGATGAAGTACACCAAAAGGAGCCAGATAGTGATAAGTCAGGTCAGGGGCCCAGACTACAGGTCACACATATTTCTTAAAAGTTTATTCACTGCTGTAGGTCAGGGTCATGTAATAAACTTTCACTCAGGTTTATGGGCTCTGGGTTGGGCCAAAGCAGTCTGTAGCCAACCACACAGTAATTGGAGTACAATTCATTCAGATTAATTCAACATTTCACAAATGAGATGTAGGATTTGGCCACATAAGCATTATGCTTATGCTGTTATGCTTTGAAGAACGTGACAAATATCAATGTTGAATGGGTTGACATTAAGCAAAAATGTCCTTCCCCTTTCACCACTAATAACATTACATTCTATGTATAGCAGCGGCTGGTGTTATTTGTTTTCATGATGGTTGCATAATTGGAGAATGGCAGTGAGCAGGCCCTGCAGCACTAAGCTATTATGATCATGGGCCGTGTTATGGGCACACAGACATGTGTGTCAAAGCATTTTCTCTAACCAGCAGTGACAGGTCCTTCACAACATCAATTCAACATGCACCAAACAGCTTAAATCCCATTCACAATTAACAAAAGCTGTTAAAAGTGTAGGGGCTAGAGGTTTTAATGAGTATGTCTTCAATTGTGTGTCTATATCAGGTCAGTCTAGCCGTTGAAACAAACTGAAATGTTCTGTAAGCATGTCTCATTGTTCATACAGTACATGTGATCAGTGGCAGAAAGGTCCCAGTAGCAAAAACAGATTGTATTATGCTTGTTCCATGGTTATGAATCAAGTAACTCTAGTCTCTTTAGAAGAGAATACTTTATCCAAAGGAGAATCAACACAATAGCACTGTTCCTCACAGGAGGGAGAGCAATGAAACGATCCAGGATGCAACTGAACCTTTGAAACACACAGGATCCCATCAAGGTGGTCTGAGCACTTCCCTCTTAGAGCACACTTCCTGCCACACTGCTCGTGCTTCCTGTTTATCTTTAAAACACAGCGTGCCGCTTTTGGTGTAGCGTCTATGGTCTACAGGAGGGGAAAAATGACGACCTGTTTGTGTCCAGCCTGTCGTGGAGAAGATGCTATGATTACAGAGACGTTCTGTAATTACAAGGTTTATATGACAGGGGAACAATTACTGGCGTTCGTCAGCAGTCTGTCTCACGGGACTGGGCCTTATAATTGCAGAGCTCCTGTGTTTGTCAACATATATTTTTAGGAATGGCTTAGGAATAATATAAGGCTTCACGCAGTCTATAGCATGCTGTAGATGTCACAGTCAATAGACTATGGTGAATTTCATGACTTGGAGATTTTCTACTATTCGCTTAACAGCTTGACAGCGTGGTCAGAGATGCGCGCCTCGATGTTGAAAACAAAAGAGAATAGGTCTCCAGAAATAATGCCAGCATGAAATAACTCGTGTTGTGTGTGTCCTTGCTGAGACATTGGAGCGTCTGGAGGAAGGAAGTATCACGCTATCTACCCCCCCGAGTGAATGGGAGGACAGGCTTTATGACCCTGATGATTAAAATTCACCTCAGAAAATAGGGCTCTTAATTCACTCAAGTAACGGACTTAGCAAAGGCCTTGCTCATGTTTCATCTCCTCAGAGTTCGCTGACCTGTTCATCGTGTGGAAGAGCTGCGTACCTTGATGAATACTGAAATGAAACTGAAATGATCCACATGCTCATTACTTTACAGCCCAGCATGGACTGCATCCTGTACAGGCCATTCACTGTATAATGCACGTGTATACTGAAATCTGCCAAGTCATGTTTCTTCCCTGAAGGGTACAGGGTGAGACACCCCTGAGGTCGAACAGCATTAGGATGCTCCCCTGTGCAGATCTGTGCCCTTGCAGGGGCGTTGTCTCCTCTGTGTTCATGCAGCAAACACAAGTACACTCCCAGTACACTCTACAGACATAATAGGGAAATGCTACTGTATTGTCTGAGCTGCAAGGGTGGTTGACATGGACCTGACTGCAGTGGGCATGTACATACAGGGCTGGTTCCACAGACATAGATTAAGACTAGGCCAAGACTAAAAGAAAACTCAATTTAAAAGGGGTTTTGGTCTAGGAATAGGTTTACTCCATGTCTTTGAAGCCGGCCCAGAAGGTCCAGATTTCTCACCCTGGAAAGCCATTCTTTTTTTTTTGGTTAAAGATAAATTCATCAAAGAGTGAAATAACTACACTAGTTTAGCATGCTATCTGAGAAGGTTGACTGTGTTTGGAGAGGTCAAAAGCAGGCTCCAGAAGACCCGCATGCTAGCTAAAGCTTGCCCCTTTCATCCTGACTTGCACTGATATGAAAGCCATTTGACCAGCCAGTTGAAAGTTACTTACGGCAATCATTTTCTTCATTGCAAGCCCCTGCCATGCAGAGGTCACCATAATGTAAACAACACAATTCCGCCCTCTTCACTGAAATGTTCAGAGATCAGTTATTGCATGCAAAATGGGTTTTCTGCTTGTGATATATTAGCTATGCAGGGCGAGGACAGCTAACACTCAGTATGCGTTTTTGTAGACCTGAGATCTAGTATTACAACACACAGGCCTAATCCCATACAGCTGGGCTGTTACCTTCTCACACACACGCACACACGCACGCACACATTACAGGATTCAACCTTATTGTGAAGACAGAAGCCATGGACTATGAACAGACGACAGTGAGATTATAGATATTTAATCACAATTAAAAGCTCAAGCCGTGCTCAATGGCGGCTGACCGGTGTAAGACGAGGAATTGTTTTTTTTCTTCTTTTTTCAGGGATAAAAGTCAGAAATCCAACTAGGAATGCGTTTTTCTTTCATCTTCCTACTCCCTGTGAGCCCTGCTAGGGTAGGATTATCGCCCCCAATGGAGTGACTAAAGGGAACGTCACAGGTGCCAAAATTCCTTAACTCTCAGTTGGTGGGGGGTGGGGTGGACTCCAATGAGTTTGGAGCCGAGTCTGGAGCGTAGGATTCCTCAGCAGCATGTGGAAGATTCATAACCCCTGACTAAACAGGCTTGCTGCTGAGGATTCAGGCAGCGGATCAGGCGCACCCGAGAGGTTAAAGGTCGATTCCCAGCCAGCTAGGGCCACAAGGGTTCAGACCGGAGGCTGGTCACAAAGATGACGCAGCCGTTTTCTTACACGCTAATATCTGTACCTCATTTAGTGTTTTTGGTACATTTACTGATAGTGTGTATAAACTGTAATATATTTTATACATACAGTATGTACTATTTGCCAACACGCATGAAGATAATCACTAAATAGAGAAGATAGCATGGTGTATATCACACGTGACACGACACTGAAAGACATTCCTTCACATCAGATTATACTGTATTTATTTAACTTCAAGACAGGCCTTAACCTGTTCACCCCTTTCATGAGATCCTCCCTCAAAACACTGTAACTCAATCACACACCTGTATACACAGTTAAACTGGATTTGTGATTTGTTACACAGATATCAGTTATGACATGTGCATGTATACAAGAAAATCCAGGTTTACATTGGACCAGGAACGCATTCCTTAGTTAGTCCCTCCAAGGCAATGCTGTTTCATTAACCTCCAAGGCAATGGTTTTGTGCCATTGTCATAAAGTTTCCTAGAAGTCGTCTATACTGGGCAACTGAAACCATCGGTGTGTGTCCTTACAACTGTGCATGTACATATGCACACATCCTTGTGTTCTATTATAGGTCTGCAAAAATTACATGTTTGAAGAGAAGGAGCTCATATACAATGTAAGTCAACAGCAGGCCTGCACATGCCATGGCAAAGTACATAGGTTAAAATATTCATTTTTAAAGTGGCTTAGCGGTTATTTTTTGTCACAACTCGCTGTCATGGCGACCTGTCAGCATGTACTTTGATGTTGTGTTACTCTTAAAGTCACAGGGTAGCCCGTACCGTAATATGCACATCTAATTGTGTCTTAATAGAGACTGAAATATGCTTGTTCTGAAGTGAATTATAAATGTTTGAACATTTTGTGGACCAGGTGATTCTACAGGGGGTTAAGTAATCCTTGTTTTAATAGGAACCAGCTGATATAAATGAGGAGGCTGGGAAGCAGAAGTTAGTTTCATAACTTGAAACAGGAAAGCTATTAACCTAATGAAGTATATTTTTTGCAGTTTTTCCATAGTTTGATATTCAGTTATTTGTTGTTGTTGGAAACGCTGTTGCCTGCTCAGTTATTTAGTTTTTTTGTTTTGCCTGCACTCTACTGTACTTATACCTGGTGTTGTTTGATACTACTGTCAAACTCAGTTGATAAATAAACATGTATAAATACATTTAGCCTCTGTTTTGTGATAGCCTCTCAACCAACATTTCACACTTAGAACTTTTGCTGAACTGTTATTGTTCTTTCTACATTCTTTCTTATATTGTGTTGATGTTCTGGTTGAGGGTCGTTACGAGCACTAGGCAATAAAAACACTGAAAAACCTTGTGTTCAGCGTTCAGGCCACAGTTTTTCTCCTTTCGTCACTGTGTTCAGCGTCCTTATGTTCCCACATAAAATACTAAATGGGAAATTCCTGCTTCTCATACTTCATAAGCAATTTCACAGCCAGATATTTCCAGAAATTGATGTTGGTTTGAGTTGGTGACCAAGACTATCAAAGTCATGAAAGATGCACTGGATGTTTGGCTGCCAAACGTCTGTTATTTCTGCTATGGTGCGGTACAAGCCACCCAGTGGAACGATGATGGTGGGTTGGTGAATGGTTGCTGAATTTAGAGCTTTATTGGAATTTACATCACAACAGATGGCATTTCCATTACTGTAAGTGCATTTGGGTCCCATGTTGAGCCATTTAGTGTGTTGCTCATGGGTACTTTATCAAGTACCTTTGGTAATGATGCATGTGTTAAAATCCAGAAATGTAATTATATGAGATGGGACAATTATTATATACTGTAGGTGTACTCCATCATGAGAGGCACTGCAATTCACCATATGGGTTTACTATACTGTACATTCACAACTCTGTATAGTCAAATCTGCTCCACATGGTGGTATCCTTGTTGTGAAGCCTCTGGTTTGACCCACAGAAAATCCTGCATATGTAGCTAACAGCAGCATGTCAGCCAATCTCAGGGTTCTTCTCTATAACGCCAGTCTGTGAGCTATGGCAATCCTCTGGTTAGATGGAATGGATGTGGTTTTTTCCCAAGTAACAAGGGTGGATCAAGACTCTGTGAACTGCTTCACTCCAAAACGTCTCTCTGGGAACTGCATAGAAACTATTGGAGAGGCCAGTTTCCACCCAGGAGGGAACATTTGCATCATTCAGCACTGCAATCCTGAATAAACCATAATGCTTGTTAGATTAATAACTGCGTGTGAGAATCTTATGTTTTCAGTGAAAATATACACAGACCATGGAGATTAAACCCTCTAAATTGTTGCTTTTCCAAACTTCCCCAGCCCCAGTTTTTGTTTACTGCACAAGCATGTTTTCCCCGCCAAGACAGCAATCAAGACTATCAAATGAAAATGTATTGGTCTCAGGGTACGATTTTGCAAATTGCCATGGGAGAGGTTGTCTGTTTCATTGTTTTTCATGTGAGTTGATGCAGATACAACAAACCCAAAACTGTATTCATATTTAAGAATAATCTGTTATCCTTGTGTGTCCCTCAGTTTGGCAGTAACAGAAATGCTAGGTCATGAAACAGCCAAATCAACTCACATCCAAAGCTCGGAGAGCACGTGACCATGCAAGGCCCACTGTAAATTGGATCACATGGACAATAGACCATGTAGTCCAGGTCACTTCAAAGGCATCAGCATCATAGTATGCAACACTCCATTCAGCCATTCGTAGTGTACATTCTCCTGCAAATGTAATGCATACACTCACTGCAAAAGAAAAGTGTTCCGAGAGTAGGAATAGTTGCACCCATAAGTCACAGGAAGAGAGCTGTTTTTCTAAGACCCAAAGCTGGAGTTGGTTTGCCTCGGTGACGCTGTGTGGGTTAACGTTGCTCTCTGAACGTCTCTCTCTTATGAACTGTTCCCTTACAGTATCTTAGGTTCTATCTGTTCTTTATCTTTGACCGTCAGTTAGGAACTGTTCCCCTACAGTATCTTAGGTTCTATCTGTTATTTATCTTTGACCGTCAGTTAGGAACTGTTCCCCTACAGTATTTTAGGTACTATTTGTTCTTTGTCTTTGACCTTTCAGTTAGGAACTGTTCCCTCACAGTCGTCTTCATCTCCTTTTTGTCCCGTGGCAGCTTTTAGCACAGAGACAGGTGTTTTTGGCCCTCATTTAAACCCCAAATGTCTCCACTCACCCAAGCGATGGGAACCGCTAGTGGATAAAGCAAACAGCCTTGTGTTTTATGAGAAGAAAATTACAGTGCTCGGGTCTGGAAATAGAAATGTGCAGGCCATGACACCTAACACATTTGTGTTGTTCCCATAAAGAACAGAGCAACACTGTCTCAGAATACTATTTGAAGTAAACAGTGGCCTGGCATGGTGGATATAATGTATACACAACTTATAATAGCCTCTAGAACCCCACCAGCCAATCCCGAATCCCATTACGATTCCCGGTCTCAGTCCTACCCTGACCTCAGCCTCATTGCTTATCCAGATCCCATTCCTAGTCCACACTCCAATCTGAACCACAATCCACCTCTAAACGCCACTCCAGTGGCACCACACCTAGCTCCTGTGCCTGCCGTGCATGGCTCCAGTCTATATACAGTATCTGCAGCTCATTTCTGCCAGTTTCCTGGCTGGGTTTATCAAGGCTGCCAGCTCAATCTCTCTGACAATTACAAGGAAGTAGAGCGACCTCAGCCAGCCTTGGAGCAAGCACCGTGACCTGTATGGTTATCAGGAGAGTCGGTACACAATATGCCATGTCTTCTAGCAAAAGCAGTAAATATATCTGCAGCTGAACAGAAGCCAAAGCTTGTTTACAGAAGCGCCTGGTCCTCCAGCCTTGGTGCCAGACTGCCTGTAGCACAAACAGGCAGGTCTAGAAATAGTGACTTTCGGCTGCAAGAAGCAACAGTCAAACAATGCTACTTCCCACAAATTGAACTGCGGTTGCTCAAGGGGCACATTATAGCCTAAGCAACAAGCTGTTGTTCATGGCATTATGATACACACAGGCCAAACAGGTGCAGTCCTTTTGATAAACAGTGCAGATTATGTGTTTGTGGCTTCACCTCGGATTGTTTGAATAATTCAAAACTAACTCCAAGACATATCTATGCCAAACAGCTTCATGCCAAAGATGATAAACATTTGCATAATAGACAGCAACATCTTTACTACACTGCATGAAATATAAACAAACGAATGGAATGGCCTCTTTAGATTACATGAATTGCACTAAATATAAATCAGTAATAAAAAATGAATAACATATTATCACAGGAAAGAAAACGAAGGAAACTAGTTTTTGTAGACATTGTGTGCAGATGCAGGCCTGCAGTGAAAGCCCCTGGAAGGCACATACCTTAGTGCTTTTGTGCTGCCAAACATCAAAGACGTTGAGTAACACATGTACACCACCATAGGGAAGCCAGTCAAATATATCTCATGTAAGACAGAGTGTACGGTACACTGTAAAATACAAGCTGTTGTTCCCAATAGGGATCAGGTCCTAAACTGAATGGTGATGTAGGGCTTTTAGAGTGGTTGCAATAAAATCTTTTGAAAATTGTAATAAAATAAATAATAAAAACACCTACGCGTTTCGGCTACTTCCTTTGTCACACTCTGACAATGGAAGCAGCCGAAACGCAAAGGTGTTTTTTCCTTGGTCCATACATTAAAGGCTTTTTAAATTTGATTAAATCCACGAGTGTCTTGTGTTTTTTGTATTTGTATCACCACTGGTTTTACCCTTTTTGTGGTTATACATGTTCTTCTCCCTGTATATTTACTGAGAGCACCTGTGGATATTAAGCAACACTTGCATTAATATATGTGTAACACCTGAGGGACCCCTGCTATTGCATTTATTCCAACATTTGAGATGTTTATAGTGTTTAGTGTACTATATTTGTACTGCAAGATTGAGTTGTTCAACCACCTATGAGACCAGGAGCACTGTTAGATCCAACTTCACTGGGACCTGAAGGACTGGCTCTCAGAAAGTAAAAGGGTACCAGTTATAGTTAATCATTCATTAATGTGTTTCAAGAGAGATACATAACGCAGCATTGGTTTCGACTGAGGTTTCCAGCAGTAAATTCATTAAGCAAGTGAGTGCAAGTTTGGTTAAGAAGTAATTGTGATGTGGTTACCATTATTTTACATTGAAATAACAAATATGAATGGCTTTCATTTTGCCTATGGGAAAGAGAATACATATTGAAATATACAATATATGTAAGACAAATTAGTCAAAAGAAGACTCAATCAAATAATATATCATTAATAACTTGCTTCTGGGAAGCAGAGCCCAGCAACTATACCTTAATGGAATAAAGGAAGAATGAACTTAATGGGGGAAAAGGATAAAAGCAGGGGCCCAGGGGGCGGACACATTTTACAGCTCAGTGCAAGGTGGGTGGTGCTCCCACCAGATACTGTTCTACCTAATTAGCCCAATACACCATGACAGAGATGTAGCCCAACCACTGTGGGATTAATAGCTCACAAAATGTCCTTTGTTGGTCCTTATACCGAAACAGCCAGGATGCAGCATGTGATCGTAAAGCATGTTTATGGGGAAACGACGATACCATAAAATATAAGCCTTTAAAAACACAGTTACCGTACCAGAGCCATTATTGCAGCCTGTTGCAACTAAATATTAATACAATGGGGATTGCTGAGGAACATCTCTGATCAACTGAGTAGTGCAAATTACATGTAAAGTCAACTATCGTTAAGCTAAATGTAAGCTAATACACTTTTTGTGAAATTCAACAAATATCTCCTTGCATTTCACGGAGGATTTGAGCTCAAAGTTACCAAGAGTGACTGACCCTGCCTTTAAGTTGCAGTTTTTAGGACAAACTGCATTAATAATGTAGAAGAGCTTGCAAAATCATTCATGTAACAGCGTGATGCTTACTGCAGTCAGAAACACTGAGTATGCCTGTTTTGTCTTGTCGTGTTGACACAAGCCAGAGGTGGGAATCTCTGCAAAGTTGCATTGCTGATACAGAAGTGAACAAGCCAATCAAAAGCCCAGAAACAAGTACTGTAGCTGAGGAGGGATGATAGAACATCACCATCACAGCCGGGATGTTGTTTAATCACAAGCTGCGTATGTGTACGTGTTGTTCCATCAGCGCACTTCCTTTTGTGGACTCACCCCATAAGTGTGTTCACTTGGACAGTTTAGTTGCAAGACCCTAGCAGCAAGTCCAGCATTCAAATACAGTAGAAAATAACCATTAGCATTAGTGTCTGTCAATTGAGAATCAACCCATTATCCTCATAGTTGTAACCAAGCAATATATATAAATTATAATTACAGTGAACAATAATACATAATGGAATGGTGTGCAATTGAATTGATTTGCTATAATACCGTGACATTTACTGTTATTGTTATCACAATGCTAACAGGAAGCTACTCCTCAGAAGCAAAAACTGACTATAGACCTTTAAGTCTCAACTTTCCTTTCAATTTCAACTTTTCTGTTCTACAATATGCAGATAGTATCCTCGTAGTGAGACAGCATGTGTCTTGAACTCGTTCATAGGAGCTCTGTGGTCGTTAAAAACATTGTGCCTCTGAGGTGTTTAGACAGCGAGGCAGCCAGCTGCTAGTTTGGGCGAGCCTCCTGCTGCTTTTAGACATGGTGACAAAACACAGCATGAGTCACATTGCACTCATTTTATTTATTGTGAGAATTATAACTCTAATGTGCTTATTACTGTATGTTCAACTGCGAACAAGGAAACCTCCATTCAGATTATATAATAGTCCTCTTCAGCAGTTCCTCATGTTGGTATAGATACTTAGCCTATAGATCTTTACAAAATGCATCAACTGAAGGGTTTTTAGGTTTTTAGCTGTGTATGGAGTGGTCATTGACTTAAAGATATATTTTGAGTAAGGAAAAATTAAAGCCTGTTATTTGTTGTCTGGAAGAGTTGAAGAGAGTGTAGTCATGTCAAGTTGATACAGTAGCCTATATGAAACAATTGTATCAGTTATTTAGTAAGAAAAAGTGTGTGTGTTTGTACTATATATATCTGAGTGCATGTGTGCATGAAAGGTACAGTATCTGAATAAATATATAATGTAACTTAATGATAGAGAACGGCAATTTTTCCAACCATTAACCTTGTGTTTTTGCACATAAGACACCAAGTCACTAAATGGTGACAATGCTGATTAAATAGATGATTCTACTGGTGAGATTAATGACAAGTGAAATTACTAATGGCAGGCGTATTCCATTTAGAAAGTCTATTTTGGTAAAGGAAAAGCCATTTTATTCAAATGATTGTGTCTCATTGTTTATATCAGATTGTAAAGGTTTTGAATGATATTGGGAAAACAGGAGTACATCTTCCACACTGTAAAACTTCTATGTGTAACACAATTACATCAAGTAAACATTAGCATAAATTAACAAAAATCTGATGATAAATGGATTCCTTTAAATGCTCTCATAACGCTAGGACCGAACAGAGGGCCGTTGCGGAGAGAAAAATTAATGAAAAAGATGTGTGCAGTCAGTGGTGCCCATGAATTTCAATGGCTCTCAAATCACGCATACACAGACAAAGCTGTTTAACATGGCCAACGCGCAACACTTTTACTGCAATTTAGCAATTAGCAAGTGCATTGTTGTCTGTGGTGAACACTGGTCTCTTCAGATGGGGGGCTTGGTCTGACTCACTGTACACATAATAACTGCATACATGCTGCAGTATTAATATAAAGGCCACATGTGTTTGGTGTGCTGTCTGCAGCTGCTGTTGTGACAACACAGGAGATGTATCCTAATCTGTTTACTATCAGAGTAAATGAAGATGGGTGACACATCCATAACTGAACCCAGTATGGGTAGAGATGAATGCAAGACACCTAAAACTGGCGTGGGTGGGTAAAGGCAACATGTTACAAATAGCTTACTTCACTTTATCAATGCTGTTTCAGTTTCCGTAGTCTGCTGTTATGTAGCCTCAGCCAGTCCATTATAGCACCACCACGCGATGACACATAAGCAACTCTGTGTTGAACATCTGATACACCTGTAAGCTTGACAGCACTTTCAGGAAGTGGTGTTGTAGATTTTGCTTGTATGTTAGCATATTCACTCTAAAGTCTCTCTCAGTAGATCTGGTCAAATGCAGTGCTTTATTCACTAGTTTAAGTTTTCCCTTTATGTTAAGCTATATGTTTATACAGACTTACTTGCATTTCGCAATTTCGCCTGCTCAAGCTTAGTTCACCGTTTACTGGCAGCTTGTGGGCGTGGTCTTTGTTTCGTGTATTTCCTTTTTAAAAACATTGTTTTTAATCCACTGTTCTAAAAGTGTGTATACATGACATGTTTCTCTATATGTGACACCAATAACAGAGGAGTGATATGCAGTAATTACATAGCTATGGACATATATGATAGTTTTTATTACAGCCACCATAAACACCGAAAATCTATCTATCATTTAACCAACCATGCTTTTTAACGTTTGTTTTCTAATACATATTAAGAGGTACACCATAAAGCTATGTCTATGAATTCACAGCAACATATATTCTCCTCCATTGCTAGTAGGAACAGAAGTGTACTAGGAACCTTTGACGAAAGTACATAACCAAAAAACAGACACATCTTGATAAGCCATCGCCTCACAAGTATTTGTTCAGATTTGCAGAAGTTCGCTCTGGTTTGAAGTATTTTATGCCTTCGCCCGAATATCTGCGAATGGGCAAAATGTTTGCAATGCCCATTACAAGACCTGCAAACAGCCAGATGTGTAAGTGTATTAACATCAGGTCATTGAGTTACAGTGCAGTACAGTACAATCTGCCAGTTAGTTGTCGTGCATGTCAATCAAAATACGTCTGCTGTCAAGTAGGCAGGTCTTTGATGTCTTTGATAAATTAGTAAATATCTTTCGACTTTCTTCAATTACAGTATATTTTTTGCAGTGCATGTCTCATTAACAAATCAAAACCTCAATGTTCCTTGCTGCCTTCAACAAAACCTGGACTTAACACCAAGGAGTGTCCCCTTATTATGAATATACAAATGAATATTTGAGCGACACATTCTGTATAGAGATCTTTCCCACATGAGGGAAAGTATTTGACTGGTTTCCAGCCAACTATGTAGTGCGGCTAACAATTACATGTGTCATCTTTGGCTCTCAGTATTGTCAACAAGATTTAAAATGGCATCTTATACATATTACACTAACAAAAGATCAAGGGGCTTGGGAAAAAAGAAAAGCAGAAGTATTCACATTGTATTTGTTATCACTAACTTTTCACTTATTATTTCATTGTAGTTTTTCCCTGCCTAGCTGGAGATAATGTATATGAATGCACATTTTGTGGAGAAAAGCATAATTATTTACACTTTCTGTACCTGGTTGCGTTTTGCCTTTAACCTTAAAAAATGCCCCATGTTAATATTTTTTAGCTTATATAACCTCTCACTTTAGATAAACTACTGCATGCCTGCCTGAGACACAACACAACACATGTTCAAAGCTATAAGCTACTTAATTCCTAGCTGGCATTGGCCATGCTTGCTTTTTATTGCCTTAGTCAATCGTGAGGTTACTTTTAAGGTGTGGGGGAGGGAACCACAGCAAGCGTGGCTGTTCTTTAGGAATGAATACTGTTGGCAATTGGGATGAATTGTAACTGATAGATGGTAGGGGGGACATCTTAAAGGCAGAAAGACATCAAGACATACGTCAGAAGAGACAGCTAGAAACAGCTATGGTAAATCATATAGTCAAAACAGACCACAGAGACAAAGATGGCCACGGGTGCTAATCAAACTGAAACTCAATGTGACACCGGTCCCCGAGGACCAGGGTTGAGGAACCGTGCTATAGAGCGCCACCATGTGTGGGGGTTTGCCTAGCCTCTCAGTGGGAGATGACACAACCTGATGGTGACATAACAGAGCAGCAACAGGGGACCACTGTGTAAACATGAACCGCCACAAGCCCCTGATTATGATGTCAGGCATGAACCCTGCACTCTGTCAGTGTCACTTGAAGTGGGCCCCGAACAGCCGAGTACTGCGCTGCTCCGCGGGGAATTCCTACCAGTTGAGTTCCTAGAACAGAGATACAGAGAAATTAATCTTGGTCAACGTTCGTGTTTATTGAAGCATCCTTTCTAGACAACCTCAACGCTCTAAGAGGTTTTCAACCGGCATCAGCAAAACTGGGTCACAGGTAGTTGTGAGCTGAAGCATTTGGTCTATAGTGTTTTTCTGGATATGGTTAATGGTCGAAGACTAAGGGTAAAACTAGGCTCACCAGGCCCCCGGCTCCGCCCCGACCTCCATGAGAAAGCTGCTCATATGAAACACAGTATGCACCGCATTAGTGCCGATATATATGCCACGCATGTTAAGCTCTTTAACCCCCCCCCTTTCCCCCCCAAAACCTTTCATCTAAGCTCCTATTTTTAGTTCCTCTTTGTCAGTGTGGCACAGAGGTGGGACGCATCAGATGCAATGGCACATGAAGCTCTGCGCTCCAAGAGCAGGACAGGACGGTCCCATCTCTCTGGATGTCCCTTGGGACTGGAGAGCTGGCCTCTCCGTTGCTTTGCTCCTGGGCCACAGACTCCCTACTGTATGCATGATGACCTGTGATGTCACCTGGTGTGTCTACAGTCTACATGTTCCATGAGTTACATTGCACATGTGATAGCATGGTGAAATGCCCCCTGGGTGGAACAGAAACACATGCACCAACATGACAAACTAGCTATTTTATAAGTATAATGCATAGCATAATATACGTATAGCGACAAGGTTTTCTCTTCTCAAGGCTTTCCTGATACCTTTCGTGCAGTCAGTAGGCCCTATCACTGCCTGTGGAGACACAACATACTGGGAAACAAAGATGTGGGATGACTGGGTGGGTTCGTCTGTGCCAGTGTCTGTGGCCTTTCTAGCAGTGAAGGCGGCAAGCATCAACAGGTCTTAATCCCCACTGCTAATACACTCTGTTATATCTGTCATCAACACAGAATGACATGTCGATGGATTTCAGGGTCTTTTGATTGAGGGATTACTGTCCTTTCACTGGACATGCAACTCTAAACACACCATTGCCTGGTGTGACTGTTTAAAGAGGTGCTCTGCTTTCGGTCCAGAATATATATTTTGGACTTTGGACGAGGTGCCGAAACCCAAACACATCACTGGTGAAGGCAAATATTTATTCTTTCCCTTTTTCATTCACTTCCCTGTGGACTGTCTGAACATGCTTTGTATATCCAGCCTGTGCTTTGTTTCATCCTGTTTTTAGTTGTGGATTGTGTTGTTATGGGTAAGGTGTTTGCTTACAGAACACACTCAAGGACTCTGACGTGTTTCACTGCAGATAGTATGTTTCACCAGAATGTTTTCCCTAATTGACAATTGGCTGGTATATTTAATCTGACCCTGACCGTGTGGGCATTATCTGTGACGTGAGCTCTCCTCAACCTCCACAGCTGAAGTGCCAAAGATGCAGTAGTCTCCTGCTAATGACCACCAGTTACTTCAAAATATACCACTATACAAAGGAACACAGTAAAAGTCTCTCTGAATGAATGTCAACAAAGGATATTGCTGATTTCTCCAGATGTACACTTAATTTAACTGATAGTAATGTACAAGTGGGAGATGGTTGGGACTAGGAATGTATCTGAAGGATGTCAGACAGGAACCCAAGAGACATTACTATACTGTGACACACTGTACCTCAGTTATACCAGAAGTGGTGTTCCAGCCAAGGAAATGTTCGTTGGAGCTTCAATCAAACTCCTTCACCATGTGGTGTGCAGATCACTACTTCTGTGTTGTTTTTATTGAGTTGATATATGCATTTATATGATATAATGATTGATTAATTCAAATTATATTAGCCTACATGACCAATCAGCAGATTCAATACTAACCTATAAACAGTAATGCTTATGCTGGTCCAAACATTCAAACGTGGCATTTATTATTGACCAAAAGGTGGCAGAGGGTTTAGTGTTATATAATGTTATATATATATATATATATATATATATATATAAAAAGAGTTAATTTGTCTGTCCATCAGGATTTTCTCTCATCGCTTAAAGAATGCTTTTATTGCAGGCCATAGTGGACCAGAAGAGGCATGCTTAGTTGGTCTTTCCACCCATGCATGACGGCCTGCTTGTGCTTGGTTTGGAGCATTATTGAGACTCATACGCTGAAAGGTATATGGCGATGTATATATGCTGGCATGTTTTAACTATGTTATTCATACACTTGCAAAGCTGGGTCTCAACTCAGAGCATGGACAATGGTGCGCCGAGCGACCAAACAAACAAGCGCATTCCACAGACTGGGGGCAGGGCGGAACAGTGGGAGGGATGTTTTGTGTTGTTGCTCTTGGCCTGCACGTTTTCCACGGCCTCTGGCTGCGTGACCTCTCGACCGGGAAGGCTCAGAGATCCCAATTACCACTGAATCCATGACACGAAGCAGCCAAAATGACACTCTGTTGACGGCCATGTAAAAGCTGACGCCAGGGCTTGGAGGCGGTTGGAGCGTGATGTATGACAGGATGTGGCAGTGACCTGTATAGCGGCTGGACAATGGCCCTGTGAGACACAGGAGCTGTTCAGACAGCAGCAAGAAGTAAACATCTTAACTCACACTAATGGACACTGCGGATGTGCCTTTCAAAGTGGGAAGTGGCAATAAGCCTCAGACATTATTTCAGGGTGCAGCCAGTCACCCATAACATGGCTGGCGCTGCTGACATTTCAAGGGAATGTCCCTCTGTGTTCAGAGTTACACAAAGACACTATTGCTCTGTGGGTTTCTACTAACACTCCAACCATGTCTTAGCCTGGTATAACCAGACCCAAAATTCACTTGGTGAATAGGGCGTGGACACGCTCCTTTGGGGATTGTTTCCAGTCATTGCATCCTAATGCTGTAGACCTTTGGTTACTTTGGAAACGAATGGTGCAGCCTTTAACCAATCAGTGTTCCTACAAATGTTTGTATCGCCAGGAGCCAGGCTAACCCTGTATTGCAGCAATCACACATTTTAATATTGCATATACTGTGTATAATATACAGTATTGTACATACATAGCGGTAAAGTATAGGCGAATGTCTTTTTTGTCTTTATAAATACATGTATTTGTGTGCATGCTGCCAGCACTTGTCAGTGCTGTTGACTGTGCACAGATACTCACACAATCAATAACGGTTTATCCTTGTTCATATAAATGTCTATTAGTCATCTGATTCAATTCTCGGATCAATACTTTTCCCTCCATCTGTTTGAGGGGCCAGAGAAGGCACACATTACATTTTCCATAATGCAATTCATTCAGCATGCACTCAATACATTGAATTAATAATTTAGTTCGAGGTATCAGGTATTACAAAAAGAATCTCCATTTCCAAGGCTCTACAGTTGAAGAGAGACACCTATTGTGTTATAAGTACAGCAGGCGCAGGATTCCACAATTATAGCCTTAGTATTTAAGTGTACGTTTGCAAACCTTAAGAATCACTTTACAGAGTTAGTCACTGACTTATGTTGAAGTTCACTTTTCCCAAACAGATATATAGTATATATAGGTATACAGTATATAGCATATATATGTATACAGTATATAGCATATATAAGTATACAGTATATAGTATATATAGGTATACAGTATATATAGCATATATATGTATACAGTATAAAGCATATATAGGTATACAGTATATAGGTATACAGTATATAGCATATATAGGTATACAGTATATAGTATATATAGGTATACAGTATATATAGCATATAGGTATACAGTATATAGCATATATATGTATACAGTATAAAGCATATATAGGTATACAGTATATAGGTATACAGTATATAGCATATAT